>JAJHUR010136644.1:0-41384 GCA_027495735.1 Lutjanus campechanus
CAATCACACGCGCACACACACACACACACACATGGCCCACAGACCCAAACTGAAGAGGCTCTGGGCCCCAAGACACTGAGAGTGTGAAAGCAGAGTGCTTTTATCTTAATTGAAATCAGAAGGGAAAATGTATAAAACGCCCTATGCCAAAATTCAAAATAGCTTCTGATGTGTTTTGTCAAGAGGGGGAATCCCCAGGAGGCGAACATTGAGTGGATATGACCATTTTACTTAAGGACACTTGGCCACCAATAAAAGATACTGACTGTGGGATATCTCCACAGACAGGCAGCTAAATGACAGAGCTTTAGAGACAGACTAAACAATCAACCACTGTGTCAAATTCAAATTACATTTGATATTACAGCTCACTTTCAGTTTCATTAGACAGTACTGAAATGTCAAATGAAATGTCCAATTATAAAGATTAATTGTTTTATTTCAAGAGAAGATTGCTTTTCACTGTTGTTATATGTTACTTATTAACTTACTTTTGACAGAATTCTGGATGTGATATGTACCAATACTGCAAGTTTGAGTTATTCTACTGTAATTTAACACAGAGAATAATGACTCAAGGGAGCTTTCAGTAAATCAAATTATAGGTACTGTATGCCTTTTTTTAACTGTCAAAGGCCCAGCAGACCCCCACAAGTGTTTTAAGTTATTTTGGCTGATTAGACCTCTGCTCAGGTTGAAGGTTGACAGAACTAGCCTGTACTGAAAATAATGCTAACAGGCTAGTTAAGAGCAACACATGTCAAAACATCTATCCCTCTCAATGGAAACTTGCACACAAGTGGCATTTTGAAGATATATAGTGATATGTAACATTTCTTAGCATGGCAAAGCTCCAGAAAAGTTCCAGTTTTCTTACATTTGCCCTGTAGATCAGCACATCCCAGCTACTGTTGGCTACTTTCCTTGTCTGTAGCACATTGTGTCCTATGTGATGTGTGGTGCCTGTTGCACTTTAGGTGGACGTCATTTAGAACTGAAATGATTAATCAATTGATTGACATAGCAATTACTGGTAATTGGTGATTGTTAGTGATTTTTCAGGAAGAAATTGTGAACTTTACATAATACAAGCTTCTTGATTTTTTACAATGTGTTGCTTTTCATTGTAACACTATTTTGAATGAGTGTGCATGAGACCATCATTACACTGTCATATCATTAAATGACACCTGAATATGAACATGAAGGCATCTTTATGAATGTTTATGACTTTGTCATTATGTGTCATTTGGTCAATAATATCATTTACAATGCAAAATAGACAGTGTTTATGAAGCCTAACCACAACTCTGCATTAAAAATTATGTAATTGACCAAATGAAACTTAATGACAACATTCATAAAGACTCCATGTGCACGAAATGTGTAATCTTCATGTTATGATGGTGTCATGTCAGTCTTATTTACACCCCATTTAAATAAAGTCTTACCCTTCCTGTCTTTTGTGACAGTAAATTCAGTATCTTTGGTTTTGGACTGTTGATCAACTGGTAAAGACAATATATAATTAGTTGCGGTGCTACAAACAAACGCAAACGCAGTCTGTATTCACACACAACCCTGAAAAGAGTTGAATCAGCCAAAATAAGTAAAAATGATCCCTTTGGTTTAGGGCTGCACAAATAATCACATTTTTATCGAAACTGCAACATGGCCAAGTGCAATATCCAGATCACAGAACCAGAACCAAATGGCATTTATTTGAGAAAGGAAAAATATGCAAGAAAACAGCATTATAATGAGATATGTAGTGCTGCTGAGATGACTTGGCCTAAAAATCGTGTTCTACATGAAATAAAACACGTTTGTTTGGTACAGGCCCCAACAAATATCACATCATCACAACTGCTGTTTTATTTTTCAGTAATAATGACAATTGTAATGCAAAAAATGATCAATCCCACTAATCGTATTGCAAATCGCAATTTCAGTCAAAATAATCACAATATGATTTTTTTTTACCAAATCATGCAGCCCTACTTTGGGTTTATGTTGGTCTTTTTTTATATTATATTGTGTTATGTCATATTATATTATATTATTGTATTTATTATCCCAAATAGATGAAGAAAACAAAATACCTTAAAGAAAATCAAACAAAAGTGAGTCTGTTGGAAAAATATGATTTATACTTTATATATGTACGTCATTGTGCAGGCGTGAGAAAAGGATCAGCATGACCGTCAGCATGACCGTACAAATGTGTGATAAAGGTTATCAAGGTCACCATGTTCATCTGTAAGATATACAGATCAGTTAACATAATTACAAAGTCAACATGAACGTCAGTTCTCCTCCCGTTTCACACTATAAAAACCTTTTGTTTCAGCAGAGTATAAATACATGAACATGTCCTCTACCTGTTGAGCTTAAGGACCAAGTGATGTTGAGGTTAAAGTTGTTGGAGGCATTGATGGACATGTCCAAGTTCTTGTTGGCCTGCACAAAGAGAAAAAAAGAAACAAATGCAAGGTTTTATTACTGAGCTGGAGATGTAAAGTGACACTTGTTGACAAACTGATTTTAATCTACAGTAGATGTAAGTGGAACACTGCAGGAAAAGCAAATATTGAAGGTTTATGATGTCAGATGCAATGCAAAGTAAATTCATCTTGCTGCTCTTTCTTGGTTTATTTATTGTGTGCTGGGGTGGTTTGCAGTTCATGTTATTGGACATCTTCCTCAGATACAGTTGTTTTAACTTATTTTCCTTCAGGTCTGCTGACCTTTTGCTCTTTGTTGTCAACATTCATAAAATACAGCAGGAGAATTCTTTGCTAAAAGATTTTTTAACTTGAGCTGACTCGTCTTTAACTCAACTTGTGTCACCTAGGGCGAACTTGAATCTGTTGGCCTCTTTGTGTGTCGTTAAATTGATTTTGTCTGCAATGCCGCATTGAAATTCCACTTTGAGCCTTATGTGAACACACCTTTAGGCACTGAAAAGGAAAAACAGATCTGATAAAACTCAAGGATTTAGATGTCTCTGACTGTTGACAGCAGAATCCTGCATTTACAGAGTAAATGTTCAGAGTAAAAGTTTTACAGCTTCTTTTAAAAACCATCTTTAGGGCATCCTGGTGATCAAACTAAGTTACATATCAAGTAACCACAGCATTCCCATTTCAGTTTCAGCTGCAGGCCATCACCATGTCTGTCTTGATTTCCTGTCTGTCTTTACTGTTTTTATACATAAATTTATATTTATAGTAGTAGCATAATTTATATTTAAAGAGAAATTGATGTCATTTGGTGAGTTTTTGAAGAGTGTCACAAATATGAAAAACTGTCAACTATCAATCTACCCATCTGTGTCTTGGCCCTGTTTACACATGGCATTAATGTCTGCTCTGGGTGATCTGATCACAAGTATGCAGCTTTAAGTACATCAGTTCACACCTAGCATTAGAATGCCTCTTCACATGAATCTTGAGGGACCACTTGTGATTTGGTAGCACTTTCCTGCTCTGTGTGTAAATAAACACACAGGTCCATCATTTCATTTGCAAAGACCAAATGTGATATTGTTTCTAAAGGATCAGTGTGTGGGATTTAGTGGTTTGTGCACTGAAAACACCTCCTCTTCCAAGCATGTAGGAGAACCTATAGTGGCTAGGAAAAGGTCATATTATGAGTCAGTGTTTGGTTTGCCCAGGGCTGGTCTAGAAACATGGTTGTACAACATGGCAGACTCCACGGAAGAGGAACCGCTCCCTCTGTAGATATAAACAGCTCATTCTAAGGAAAGGAAAACACAATGATTCTTATTTTCAGGTGATTATACACTAATGAAAACATACTTATGGATATCACATTCAATTTCTGCTGTATTCTGCCAATAAATCAAACAAAAACATGTGTTAGGTCAATTCTCCTGCCAGTACCCCTGACCAAGGTGTTGGCTTAGAACTGGAGTTGGTCCTCGGGCGCTGTGTAGTAGCTGCCCACTGCTCCGAGTACTAAGATGGGTTAAATAAAGAGAATGAATTTGACTGTATGATTGTCCTCTGTATGCTTGTATCATCACAATAAATATTTCAAATTTTAAATCTCACACACTGGATCTTTAACTGACAGCTGAGTGGCCAACACATGAGGACAAACAGGAACAATATTTTTACACAAAGAAAGAAACAACTTCATGTGTGAAATTTGCCAAATTTACAAAAGGCCCCAAAATATTTGCAATTTGTTGCAGACAGCATTTCACAAAGTTTATATTCAACAACTCACAAAATGAAGCCATGTTATAAGGGAGTCTGGGGATACTGCAATTACTAGTCATCTTTTTCCTCACACTTATCTATACGGTTTTACACAGAATATTTACACCAACAAGATGGTTGTAACAATCAGTGTACTCGCATAAGCAAGTGAAGAAAAGAAAGAAAAAGAAAAAAGAACGTCAAGTAAAAGATACCAGATGTAACACATTGACAATTATTGGTTTTATACAATATGACAAAGAGCAAAAAACAAGAGAGAGAGACAACTGAAAAAATAAAGGAAAATAAGGAAATGAATAAGTAAATAAAAATAATAATAAATAGATCAATATGCAGGTTTTTACAAACATCTACTGCTTACTTTGGCAGGTAAGAGAGTCAGTAGTTTGTATAGTTTGTATTCCAGTGAACCAAATGGAAATTTTGTGCACTTACAGGATGTTAGTTTGGTTGGCGGTGGCCCAGACCACTTTCAAATGTCGGACTGAGCAATCGGATCTTAATGCATCCTAAATGCATTGTGGGTGCACTCACACCTGTGCTTGGAGCTGTCCACTTGTGATCAGATCACTAGAAGCATGTTCAAGGCCTTTGCACACCAGACATATTTTGCACCATTTATTTGCATCAGTGCTTGTGTTTGCAGGCCTTAATACCAGGTGTAAACAGGGCCTTTCAGTGTGTGTGTTACCTGTTCAGGTGTAGCCATGAAGTTGATGGCGGTGTAGTAGCGGTCATCTTCCTGAAGCAAGCTGAAGGTAAACTGGTAATCGATCAACAGGTTGTCTAGGCAACAGAGAGAGACATACAGACAGAAAGAGAGAGATTTTTAAAAATGTGTAGAGATGTAATTAGCAGAGGTATGTTACTGCTTTATTTGCACTAAAAGCTTCAGCCACTTAAATGTTTGTTGCGATGATGTCCTTCAGTCTGGGGTCGGACTTAATTTCTGGTGTATTTGGTCCACCTCTGATCGCACTCACTTTTCCCTTTAAGAACACCATTCCAAATAAAACCTCGATTCTGTCTCATTTTATTGACGAGGCCATCAAGCACAGACAGATTTATTAAAGCCAAAACATGGGAGACGCTGAGCATGAGTCGATATTCTATTAGATGAATAAGTCTACAGTGGTGGAGTTTTGGTCAAAGATCTCAATCAGTGACAAAATAAACAAGGTGAGCATGTGTGTGAATGATAACACACACACACACACACATACACACACACATACACACTAAAGTATGAACAGGAGCGTTCACAATGAGGATGTGATTTTCTTAGACAAGCAACTGGTTCAATCAATAGAACATGAGTGAGAGTCTAAATAATCGTGTTCTCCCAGAGATTTAATCATTTTTGAAAGCGGCTCCTGGAAGCAGCTCTTTGTTAGCGAGACAATGGCCGACGTACACAGGGAATCACAGTGATTCAACATCTGGACAGACAGCAGGAGCCACGTTGGGTCACCTTGTCTGCCCGCCTGATGGGGGAGGAAAGGAGGGGAGGACGGGAACACCGAGGAGACGAGGAGAGAAAAGACGGAATTACGCAGAGAAAGCAGCTATGTGGCCATGAGAGGATAACGGGGTGAGAGGATATTTTTTAAGTTAATCAGCATGACTGCTGAGTGCTAACCCTTCAGGGTGATCCAGGTGTGTGTGTTGTGTGCGTGTTGTGTGCATCCCAGGGCGGCTCAGGTTTAAACAGATTCAGGCAGGCAATGCTTGTTCTTTTATTTTCAGCTCAAAGAAAAGTTGATGTTTTTACACTCTGGGTCTTATTTTCACAATTTGACCATCAGTCCAACCAGTTATCTCCACCAGACAGAAGCCTGGAGGGGATCATGCGATCGCTTCCATGTGTACAAGCATGTGTGAATGCCTGCGTGACCGACAAACCTGAAGCTTGTCTGCAACTAATCTAAAAAAAGACTTTTTTTTGCATATTCATCACTCTATGCTGAACGACCTCTGTGATTCACAATTTTTGAAAAACCTTGTAAACCCTTTTTATGACTAAACGCAGGCAAAGCCAAAGCCAGAGGTATGTTGTTTTCAGTGCATCCCATTTTTATGAAAATGATATCTCAAGAATGCCTAGAGGAAATTTTATACAAATGGCAAGTTGGACCTGAGGATGAGTTGATTAGATTTTGGTGGCCAGAAGTCAAGGTCACTGTGACCACATGTCTATCTCATTGTTGTGAATGTGATATATTAAGAACGGTACAGACGTCCACTTGGACTCTAGAATGAACTGTTTAGCTTTTGGTGGTCACTGTATAACTCAAGAATTCAGACACTAATAATAACAAAATGTCACACAAGCAGTGTTTGAAATTAGCTATTTAATATGTAACTACAGTAAGTACTTGGGCTGGGCCATATATCAATATTATATGGGACTAGAGATCTTAGATTTTGGGTATTGTTATATCATGATACGGCATAACTGTTGTCTATCTGGTTTTAAAGGCTACATTACAGTATAACGGTAGTAGTAGTAGTAATTTTCTTAACTTACCAGACTGTTGTAGCTGCTCTATTATTTCCCTTTACCCACTCAGGCATTATATCTTCATTACTATATCTGTTATGTGTCACATTTTATTAATTTGCTTAAAATGAAGCTTGTGGGTCTAAAATTCAAAATATTTGTAAACAGGACTCCCTCTGCACAGCCAGTCTCAAAAATCAGGTGCTGGTCGGCCACAGGAACATCTCAATTATTATTACTTATTCTGATCATTCAATATATTTGTCTTGACGTCCTTTATATATTTTGGCTATTTGGTGGAGCCCTTGTTTATTTAGGGAGGCTGTAAAGTATCTGGGGATTTGTCTGGGATTTGAATGCAGGACCTCTCGCAATCCTACAATATTGTTGCAATATTGATAGTTATTTAGTCAACAATACTGAGATACTTGATTTTGACCATATTGCCTAGATCATGTTTGCACTATTAGAGAATTTACGGTATGTTACAGAATCACAGAATAGCCCAAAAATATTGAGATATTACTTGTCAGCCATATTGCCAGGCCCTACTAGTTACATGCAATTACATCACAAAATAAATGCATTTGTAATCTCTTACAGTTACTGAGAAAAAATATGTAATTACATTACAGTTACTAATAAAAAAGTTTGTGATTACATCCAAATATTTTTGGGGTTGACTGGTGGAGATCCGCACTCTACTGAGAGACCTCTTCTAGTTGCAATATTATGTTCCACTACCATCATTCATAGTTAGTCAGATTCTAGTAGGCTGGTAACTTGAGCTATTTTACAATCACAAAAAGTAAAACTGAAGGAAAACCAAATTGTCCTTGTCCCACATCTGTAAACTTTTCACACAAATGAAGGTTGATGGAAATTGTATTTTGCATGTGGCTAAATCACTACTTTTGAAAAACTTTTAAAATCCTTTAGAACCCTACAAGGTCAGTCTCAACTGTACATTATTGACCTTCTACACCTCCGCACTTCGAGCCGAGCTCTGGAACAGTCTTCCAATAAACTGTGGACTTCAAAAGGCAGCTAAAAGCCTACCTGTTCAGACACGCATTTGGTTACTATCCTTTGACCAGAGCAATAACAGATTTTGCTTAAACAAAAAGGTCTACCTTTGACGTGATTCTTTCCATTATGCCGTCAGACACGTAGAATAACAATCTGAGCCTGTTAATGGCAAAGACAAGCACTTTTAGTGGACATACGTGATGTGGACTATAGTGTGCAGTGTGCCATAGTGATTCCATTGGAGCCTGTAAACAGCTGCAGTGGTCTCGCTCAACTACTGGACCAAATTCAAAAACTGTTGTCCCCATGCAGTCATGCGGTCCAGGTTAAAAATAACCAAGTTACCCTTTAAGTAAAAGATCTGAATACTTTGTCCACAACTGCTGATTGATATCATTTCTGTCAGGTTACATGAGTCTATAACTGAACATCACTTCTTAATTACAAGTGGAGACATTCAAACACCAACAGTCTTTTCTGGCTGGATCAGATGAATGATATTACTGGCGAACATTTACTAAATTGCATTATTACAATCCTGTAATGATAAAGAGGAGTGTTTAATGTGGATTTGCTACATTTCGCCAATACACTGTATGTACGTGAGCCAGGATTGGGGACAAAAGCAGTCCACTGTATCCAACTGTTGCATCACTGCACAAATTCTGTCTCTTTTTAGCTCCACAGAGGAGCAGTTCAGCAGTCAGCAGCAGAGGACTGTGGCTGTGGTGGGCAGACAGTCAGACATGTCAGAATCTGTGTGAATTAAGTTCCTGAAAAAGAACATCCGGTGCTGTTGCAGGTAATCTGTTGTCGTCTAACACCGAGTGGCAGCAGTCAGCGGAGACGAGGCGAGAGCTTTTCAACTTACATAGCAGAAAAACTTTGTGTCACACGCTGCACAGAGAAAGAGAGAGAGAAAGAGAGAAAGAGATGTTTAGTCATCACCTTCCTTTCAGCTGTACAATCCCGGGGCGTCACCAAGACGAAAGCAAATTATGTTTGACAAACACCCTTGTTTTGTTCAGCCTTCATGGCAAGTTAGCCCGAACAGCAGATATCATCAGATCAAAGACAATATTTTTTTCTTAACATCTCTCTCTTCCTCCCTCCCTCCCAGGCAGACGTGCACTGCTGCTGCTGCTCAGTTGTTTATCCCATAAGGGTCGTCAGACAACTTCAGAGTATTTGAGGGTTTTTTTTATACTTTGTAAAGGAGATAGGGACTTGTGTGAGTGCATAATTTGCATGCACGCATGTACAGTATGTTTGTGTATTTACCTCTCAGTGAATCCAGCATGCACATGTGTACATGTGCATGCTTGTTTGGATGGCTGCATACATCTACCTGGGTGAGCATCTGTGTTTGTGTATGTGCGTGTCTGTGCAGTTAACCAAACAAATGAGAATACAACAGGAAAAACTTACATCAGTCCCTCTGCGTCTTTCCAATATGTTTGATTTCAAGGCTGCTGGGAACGAGAGCATCAGCCAGGTTTAAAAGTTCATCTCAGCTAATTACAAATCCCATTTGAGGAATCTGACAGCACTTTCACTAATGCAATCTCAATTACATGCATACAGGTGCAAATTCTCACTCTGGATGAATTGTATCAAGGTATCTCTAAAGGTATTAACAATCCCCAGAAGAAGTGAAATAGAAAGAGTCCGTGTCAATTTCTCAGGTTCACAGATGGGTGATCTCATTACCATAATATGGAAGCTGATTCAGCCTATATGATACAAAACACTGATGATGGGGATTGAGAAAGGCAGAAGAGAAGGCCCTCACCCGGAACGTAATCTGATATTCCAGCCGTCTGCTTCGAATAGAGATCCGAAACAAGCGTGCACTCACCTACGATGTCAGTTTGACAGGATCTCGGGCTGAGGTTTCATTTAATGCTTGTTAACAACTTATTATTTCCCATTTGCAACACCTCCCTGACGGAGTGCAGGCCAGACATTACAGCATCATCTCACCGGGAAAACAGGTTGGGACCAGTAGAGTAAACACAAGGACAACACAGACTCACCATCACACCTAAATGGAAGTCAAGCTAACCTGGAGGTGACGTACGGATGAGGTTAGGAGGCCATGATTTACTGAAAATGCACTGTTCTATAAGAATAAAATGATCCAAGACACAAAGTTCGCAATCAGCAGTGTCCCAACTAAAGACTATTTATAAATTCTGATCAAAATACACATGAAAATCAATCAACTTGTAAAGGTGGCATGATAGAAGGAGTGTAAATTACACTATTACAATAGGTGGAAGGCTGTTTGGCATTGATGAAAACACCAGCATATTCAATAGTTAAATCCACCAATTTATCTAATTGGAAAAGGTTTGATCCCAGATGGCTCTTCATCAGGTCAAAAGGGTTAAAGGTGGTACAACACCCAAACAGTCCATCAACAGTCAAAACTTCTCAAGCAATGGTAAGTTCAAAAAGAGATTTGTAAAATACATAAAAGAAAAATATGAAAATATTGAACATTCCACACAAAACACACTAGAAAAAAAAACTAGAAATATACATAGACGCCCAAACTATTAAACTAGAATATCCCCACACATATCAATCATATTTTCTGTTATCATTCACTACCATAAGATCTATGCTGTCATTAGATCCACAACACAGCACACAGTGGGAACAAAGAAGCTTTTAATGGATGGAAAAAGAGATGAAACAAGTCCAGTGACAAGTGACAAATCAGAGAAATCCTCGGAAAGTAAATCCTTGGAAATGCTATTTTGAGCTTTCTGCAAAGTTTTTAAGTGTTCTTTAAACTAGTGTACATGCATACTTACTGCCAAAACTACTGCCACTGTATTATCTATATTGTCAATCCACAGAGACCACAGAGCAATGCAAAACAATATTCATATTAAAAATGCCATCTTAATCAAATTGTTCAGTTTTTGCTGATTCTTTTAAAGTCATGAGTCACTGTATTCTTGCACTTTAAGAGAAATAAAGTGGGAAAACATAAAACTGGAAGGATATTCACATTTAAGTCCAATCAAACAGTGGATACTGAGTGCATCTATCTCACTGTCTACCACTGTTGTTCTCTCAGTAACGCTGATTCTAATAACACAAAGATGTGGAAGCATGTAAAGCACACCAACTTCTATGTTGCTGGCTGCAAGAACCAACACAAAAGTATTCATTTACTCCCACCATCCAAGGAAGTAAAGACCAAGTGGATTGACTATTTTTTGATGTAAATATCCCAACATCTGGAAAACTCACGTGTGCACTAATCATTTATGTTTTCTTAATAAGGACTCATACAAACAAGGATTTGTTCCAAAACTGAAGCTCAAGGACCGATCAACACCAACTTCAAACTTGGAAACTGAAAGTTTTGTCATTTGCTATGCTTCTATTATTCTGTTTGCCTCATATTATATTACTATTTCGGTGATTTGTTTCAGCTTTGTGGTCCTTCTTATTCTAATTGTGCTTGTTTAGTATCAAGTATTTCAGTATTATATATGCACCTCCATGTACTTGGCACTTTCATCTGCTCTAAATGCCCTTTTAAATGTGTTTAAATGTTCTTTTATGCTCCTAATTCTGTATTTAAGTGGGTGGGATTTTGTGGATTTCTGTTTTTCAAATTAAAATTAAACTTATTCTGTAAATCCTTTAAACACTTGAAAAGTGCTATATAAATAAAATTATTATTATATTTAAAAAAATAAGATTAAGATCTTACAATCTGATACAAACACCACAAACTACAGTAGAACCTCAGTAGAAGTAGAATCAACATCTCTGATAATATAAAAAAAAAAAGTGCACTTAATTAATAGTATAAATATTTTTCTGGTAATTGTGGCATGTGTGTCCTCTCAAACTGTCACATACTGAATTAACCTGTATCTAACTCTTACTGAAAACTTGCTCAAACTGATGTAATATCAGTCAGAATATTTAATACTCTGTCAGGGTAACTATTGGATTGCAAAAAGGTTTTTGGCCTGATAGGAGCAATTATTCCGAGTTGGATAGGCGTCCAGACGGACTGCCTGTCAGCAAATATTGAGGCATCCTGGACTGACGCCAGATCGTGGTCTAATGAACGGCCTTAGGCCAGGAGTGTTGCTGAGTGCTGATCACTGCCATGCAACTACTTTGAGGTCTGAATTGGCCCCAACATTCACCAGCTTATATTCTGTTTGTCTTTGATATCATTTTAGCACCATGAGAAGAAATCTAATCATATTTAGTAGATTTTGTGGATATGACAAAATCAACCCTCTTTGTTTCTCTCCATTTTCTTGGACATGACATCATTATTCAGTCCCATTTCGTGCTGTCCGTCACTAATTGTCGTTTTAATTGCGATTGTGAGGCTGTCAGTAAATATTGGAGCCGCTGTTGTTCAGCCTGACTAAGCTTTCCCAGCAGGCCTGAGGGCAGCAAACGGCACTGAGTGTGGACTGACTGGTGTTAGCTGGTAATTCCACTGACTGCTGGTCTCTCCGGTGGAAGTGGTGGGACACTTGGTGGCCATCCCTAATTAGACGTCCCTTGTAGCTGACTGTGATGGAATATGACAGTGGTTCATTAAAGCGTTGTCCTGGTGATGCCTGCTCATAAATGCTAGCCTGACTGGGGGCAAACTCATTAAATAGCAAAGTTGCTTTTCATCAATTGACTGGTGGTTCAATATGACAGTGTTAACTGAACCAAAGCATCGCTTTCTGCACTCCATCCCCGAGTGAGATGAGGAACACTGCCGTCCATAGCTGGACACTCACATTTATCAGGCTGATGAAAACATTTCACCAACAGGAATTTCAGAACAAGTTTCTACGTCTGACACGACTTCATTATGTATTTTGTTCAGTTGCAGTATGTTACAATGAAGAAGACTACAGTTGTCAGATGAAGTGATTAAATGATAAAGCTGACATTTTTTTTCCTTCTATTATTACCAACTAATCCCCAGAGCAGCAATGAAATCATCGTGCTATTGTCTGTAGGGCTGAGCCTGATAATCAGCAGCTCATTCCTCTGTGCCTTAATTCCATTGTTGTCAAAAGTCGCTCGCAGTAAAAGAGCAATACCGTTGCATTTGGATGACATACTCCTTCATTGCGATCAACGTGATGAATGTAGTTTATTCCTTTGAATATGGGACATATGAAACCCCATTTATGAGTACGCTCAATCACATCTAGAGAGAGAGACAGAGAGAGAGAGATAGAGAGAGAGAGAGAGAGAGAGAGAGAGAGAGAGTAAACATGTACTGTATTGTCACCAAATGTAATAAACTATAACACTGATGTGTTTCAATCAGTTTTAATATCAGACCTATGACAAGTCCTGAGCTGCATCCTACAATGTCCTCACCAGAAAAACAAAGTGTTGATCATATGTTCAAACCCTTAACACACAACACTTAATTGCTATTTCATGTTATATTAATATATATGGCGAGGCTGTCTGTCCTTTGTCAATAGCGAAGGAGGAAGAAGCGTTATGTTGCCAGGTTTCTGCAAACTACTTAGAAAAAAGTCAAAAGTCAAGAAAAGGCTTTCCACATGCCAAAGAAAGAATAAAAAGGTCTGGACCAATGACATAAACAAAAGATTAATGGCACCTCTCCACTTCCTGCCACTGTGCCACATTTGTGGCAAGAGTCTGTGCAGTAGTGATCAGCATCGGAGCCATGCTGTCAAGGGTTTCAGGGTTCGAATTCTGTCTAGAAATCTCCTCCGCACCATGTCAGAACCACAGACAGACACACCACTAACAGTACATAGCATTGTGTTTATTAGTAACCTGGAGGTATCTATTTAATGCTCTCTTCAAATCTAAGACTTGGTCTGCATTGACTCCATTTACACGCACACTAACTTTCCACCGATATAACAGCATATTCCATCTGAATATTCAAAATGTAGCATTTTCCAATTAAGACATGTGGGATATCCAGATATTATTCAGGTTTTAGGAGCATTTTTCATGTATACAACACATTCAGAATGAGTGTACATCACTATGTATTAGTATTAGTATTTTCATTTAAGAAATATCATTATGGTGTGTTTTTTTTACAAGGAACTGTACCAAACAAAGATGTGTTCTTAAATCTGTAAAAATATGATGTGTAGTGGGAGACATTTCTGCAGCACGATCTACAGCTATCATTTAGTTTAAAATGGTAGTTTGATGCACATTTTGCATTTAACACGCCTCCAGTGATTTGAAAGTTGCCACAGGCCATATTGCATTTTCGATAAAATTTTGATTAATTGTTCAGTCCTTGTGCAAATGCAGTCACAGATGGTTGGGCAGGTTTGACACTGTAGATTGAAGTCTGCATCTCTTAAAAGTTGGTATGAGGATTTGTCGACAGTAAATGTTAGAATGACTAATTCATTGTCGGTTTCGCTTATTCAGGATTAGCTGGTGAAAATAAGGATGAAATAAACACCAGCTTGGTTATTTAATACCATCTCTCAGTCAGACTGCGGTTGACATGCTCTTTTATCTGATGTATCTGTAATAATAGTGCTTTGCTATGGCACATGACCCTTCACTCTGAATGTCAGACTGAGGACTGGAGGCAAAACACGCTGCTGCCATAGTGCAATTGAGCACACATGTTACAGTCTGTGATTACTACAATAGGTTGTGTTCAATTGGTATGCTTACAACGGACTTTAAAACAATCCCTCGATACGAACGGATAAGAGAAAGAGTGAACAGACAGATGGAGAGAGAAGGGAGTAGACTCCTGAACACGTCTGATTCAGAGCAGATGTCAAGGGGGCTGGACTTGTTATGATATTCAGCTGTTCAACCTTGAGTGGTTGTTTGGTTTAGATAATGGCTTTCCATTCACCTTTAAGGAGTTTGAGGCAAGTGCTTAACCTCTATTCCGGGTATTTTTGTTCTCTATAAGTGTTTTGTGTCAGGGCTGCTGTGCTCTAAAGCAGACAAGCAGTCAGTTATTGCCATGTGAATGGAATAAATCCAGCCTCCTGTACTCTAGCAGCTGTGAAATATTACTTTACAGACACAAACCATTGATTATGGCTGCGTCACTTAAGAAGCAATCGCCTTAAAGGATGAAGCTTACAAAGGTGTGACCTGCAGAGGACTTAAGGTTAGTAGGCTGAACTTGCACATCCTCACAGATCGAGAAAGTCCACAGAGCATTCATCACACCATTATCACAAGTTCCTACCCCTAGAACGCAGAGACAAGTGGCCACATGCTGCAAAAGACACTGTTTTACAAAGGTGTACCCTACAGCTTAGAAGGTGAGTTCCTGCCCTTACAGTTGAGGTTAAGCTCCTGCTTGGCTTGTGAACCTTTAAAGTCAAGCAATGTTTGCTTTTGATCCCATGTTGCAGGTTGCCTCCAGTATCAATCTGCAAGCAGGTCAAACCAAAAGACAAACACTCTCTTGTCATATTGTTTCTGAGTAGGTTTACAGGGGCTTGAGCTAAAACTATCTTGTGTTTCAGACTGAAAAAACAAAGACAAGCAAATAGTAGCATTGGATCAGTGTCCAGGTTTACCAGCCCAGTCTGGTGCACAAACTTAAACCAATTTGATTTCACACTAACTGACTGAAGCAACATTTGTCATTATGAGACATTCTGGTAAGTTATGAGGAGACCAGAAGTAGCTCTAACCGACATCAATCCTTTCAATTCAGGAACCAGAAACTCGAATGTGACAGCTGGGTTGAGAAAATGGCCACATAACCACTAATGGTTTGAACTATAAACCAGCAGAAATGACAGCTGCTAACATAATCCAAAACGTTCTTAACAGACACATTACAAATACACAAAATAAAAAAGTAACATTTGCATTTTGGAACACAAAACAACACACTTAAACTACGGAGTAGTTTAAGTTTGGTGATATGTTCCAACATTAGTAGCCTAATGGTAAATGTGGGCGATCTCTGCAGCACTTGTAGCAGAGTATGCATCACAGCTGAGCAGACACTTTTGCAGAGCTAAGTTTCAATTTCAATTTCAATTTATTTATTTGAAGGGACAGTGCAAGTTGATGAACGTCATATACAAAGTACAGAGACATAAACAAGCCAGATTGTAGGCATAGGTTGCTAACTAGCTTGCAAAATACAATACTGGACATTTAATAAACAATAAGCCCCTCATTTTACCTTTTCAATATAGCGCCAATGTAACCCTTACCCTGACTGTTTGCTATGTTAGCGAGTTAGCTAGTGAGCTGTAGTTTGTCAGTGCAGTCAGTAATGCAGTAGACTGAAAGGTAAGTACGAAGCCTTGTTTTGATCTTCATGTCACGGCTTCAACCAATAGCAATGACGTGGGGCAGTCGTTAACCTCAGTAGACACTCTCCTGCGTTCATGTGACCGCAGCTTAATTCACGAGCTGCCATTCCGTTCCACTCAGTTGCAGCTAAATCAAGTGTGACACCTAGTGGTAAAACTAGATATTAGCTTTCCAGCCAGGTATTTGGCTTAACATCAAATGGGTTAGATTTTTTTTCCACCTGCCTAACCCTAGAAAACAGTCAGTAAATGGAGATCAGATGTAAACGGGAGCAGATGTTTTGTTTTTTAAAATTTCTTATCTTGTGAATCATCTCCGACTTGCTTTGCAACCTCTTGGGGCGGGGCGGGGCGGGGCGGGGGGGACCACAGATACAAGTGTGTAAAGGGATTTTGGGATACTAAAGGCAGGAAAGGATACAATACAGAGGTAAAATTCTCTTCTCTAATCTGAGTGACCGGCATGTAACTGATTTTCTACATCAGGTATGTCCTCCAAACTCAGTCAAAAGAAGGCTGCATTCCTGTCTTCAAATGAGACTTGGCAATTGAATGAGACAGGCCTTGTTGATCTGTTATAATGGATTCTGTCTTCAAATGTGGAGGCTGTGACCACTAAAATTGTACCACTAAAGTGCATCCACTAAATACTAGGGGAAAAAAAGGAGGTCACAGTTCTCTGCTGGGGCCTATTTAATGTGACAGCCAGACCCATATTAGTTCTTAAAAACACACATGAATGACCAAGCTGGTAAATATGGGACACAACTTATATAAAGGGTTGTGCATAAGACTGTCATAACCATGTCATGACACTTGTCATGAACATGAAAGCGTCTTTATGAGTGTATGGCTGTTGTCAATAAGTGTTATTCAGTCATTTTTTAATACCATGCTGACACTGTTTGAGATGTGTTTAAAGAAAGATTAGATGTGAGATGACAAGCAGACATTATATGACAACTGGCCTTATAACATTTAATGACATCTTTATGACTAAAAGTCCAAAATGCATCACTTTACTTGAGGCCAAGACAAATATTCATAACACTTGTCAAAACCAGCCCAATATGACAGTTAAATGTAATGTAAAACATAAAGATAAACAGTTTCTTTAAGTTTGATCATGTCAAGTTTCCATGACAAAGACATTGACAGATTGTGTTGACAAGTTATCATAATAAGGAAAATATTGGCTTGATTAATGTTAAGTTGTGATAAAGACATTTTCGTTTTGGTTAATGTCAAGTTGTCATAACAAAGACATTCCAAAGAATGTAAACTTTACATTACAATGACAACTTTGCACGTAAAGCTGTGATAATAGACATTTTTGTCTTGGTTAATGTCAAGTTGTTATAACAATACCATCTCAAACAATGTCAACTTTGCATTACAGTGTCAACTTTATATGTAAAGTTGTCATAATAATTACATTTTGTCTTGTAATGTCAAGTTGTTGTAACAAAGACATTTCAAACAATGCAAACTTTGCATTACAATATCAACTTTGCATGTTAACTTGTCATGACAAAGACATTTTTGACACAACTGACCAAATGACACTTAACGTAAACAGTCATAAACACTCATAAAGACTCCTTTATGTTCATGACAGATGTAATGAAATGTTATGACAGTGTAATGACAGTGTTATGCACACCATTTAAAAAAAAGTATTACCTAAAAACTACATGAAAGTTTAAGCAGACCATCTTGGACTATCCACAAATACTGACTGACTAATACTAACACTGCCTCCTCACATTCCAGTTCATCTCTCTGCTGTCAGCTGTTTGATAACGTCACCACCGCTTCACATCAAAAGAAATCCACAGGTGGTGCAGATTTCTCAAACTTGTGCTGTAAATCTGCCAGAATCTCCAGCGAGGACGGCGCTGCCTCTCATATACTCTGCATGTAATTTCACATGACATAGATAAAGCTTTTTATCAGCACTTTCCTTCCAATGACATTTAAGACTAATATTGACCTCAACCACTATTGCGTCTGCTTTAGTTGGAGAACAAGGAAATGGATGGCTTTTAAATCTGTAATTTATACACACTATCTCTCTACATGCGTGTGTGAGAAAGGCTGCTGTGTGCATCCATGTGTGTACTTCTGAGTGCGCTCGCTCTTATTCAAACAAAGCTAACCCCATTTCATAGACAGCAGAGAAGATAATGCCACATTAATGACAGAACATAATGTAGTCAAATACATCCGAAAAAACACACAACTCCAGCTGTAGCTATCAAGCGGCCGTGCACCTACAGAGTTTCACAACCAATACTACTTGTGCTTGTGTGCTTCTATGCCTGACTGTGTGCATTTCCATTACCTAAAGCCCTTCACACACTGGGCAAGGGCATTGCATTGGTGCCATCTAGTGCCTTCAAACCTCAGTCCTGAATCCAGCAGACAGGGTGAAACCATGCCATCCATGAACTGTACAATAAAAACTATCCCAGAGGGAAATGTAACTCACTTTAGATCAGGGATACTCAACTTGCTTTGCTCTGAAGCTACTTTTGCAAAATGACATAATAAATAAACAGAAATTAATATACTTATCAGATCAAATGAATAAACATTAAAAGGCCGATAGGATATCTTTCTTTGAAATTCTTTCAAATTAAAGTACCTATTAACTAAATCAACTTAGGACAAGGATTTACGATAGACCGAGATGACATGAATTAGATATTTTACAATTTTACTACTGCGGCTGCATTTTAATTGTAAATTCTTTGGTAACATTTGAAAGAGTTTATACGACATTAAACACAGCAAGAACTATTTCCATGATGCAGTCACTGAAATTATAGAATGAGCCATGAACATAAATTGCTCCTACCAGGGACAGAAGGAATAGATTTTTTTAAATAATCTTATTTTAGCAGTGTACAACACAATGACATTGCCCCAAAAAAGGGCATTACAATCGATTATGTCCTTTATAATCCCTGACCTGCCTTCCCATCCCACTCTTCCTTGCATGACAGTACATAGTGTCCACACATGAGTAAAAAGCAATAAAATACTACTAATAATAATTATAAATAAACACCACAGTGCATAGAATATTTAAGCTCTGTTAGTTTGTATAGGCTGTTGTGGAACTTCCCAAGTGCACTGTAAAAAAAAAAAACTGAGAAAACTTTTTGCTGACCTTTTAATCCTTTGCGGAGAAAACTTATTTTTCTTCCTTAGATGCAGTTGGTTGCAATTGGAAATACTAAATTATTAACTAGTATTCACTTTAATGAGTTTGTTCAATTTTTGAAATACATTTTTTGTTTCTAAAACTAAAAGATTCGGGTTTCAAGTTATTATCTCAAATGATTTTAGGTCAGCAAAACATTTCTTTTCTTTTTTTTTAAGTTCATATCAGAACTGAGTTTGACTCAAACCTCAAAAATAAGGTGAAGACCGATGTCTTAAAATTAGTTATAGTTTTCTCTGAACCAACAAAAAACTTCTAGTTCTAGTCACTAGTAGTAGTGACTAGTAAATAGTCAGTGGACCACCCAGCACCCTATCACAGGCCAAATTTGGCCACTGGGCTTTAAGTTGAGTACCATTGCTTTAGATGATGTCACAGGTTCAAACTTCAAACAAAATGTTAGCTGGATTGTACCAAATATAATGTTGCCTCCACCGTGGGCAGATTTCTCTGAACCAAATTTCTGAAAACGAACATGGATGGCATTTTAAGATAAAAGCTTTGCAGCAGTAAAGGTGAAACAATGTCACCATCCTCAATCATATCCTTGAAATGCAGTTGGCTTTGTGATCAAAGGCATATTTGAGGTGACCGGTGCAATCTGTGGCCTGACTCCTCTGATTGCTGTATCCTTTCGAGCCTCCCTCATTGAAACAATGATAGCCTCACTCAAGCTAGAGGGCTATTGACATTGACAGGACTTGAACTTTATTCGAGTGTGTTATAATATTAAAACTGATGATGGCAATTCACAGATTGAATGTGTGTATGTATTCGGGTACAAGTGTGGGTCTGCGAGAGAGATGCAGAGCGAGCGAGCGAGCATGTGCTTGTGTGCTACAAAACATCTGTTTTGACTACAGCATTCCTCCTTCGTCTGCCCTTTAAAAAGAAAACCGGCAATTTGTTGCAAATGAGCTAAGTCAATGTGATCCCTGCGAGCATCTGGAAACAGGAAAACAAAGTCCCCTGCAGAAACACTTTCTAACTTTCTCTCTTAAAAGTAGGAAAATCTTTGTAATCAACTGCAAGTTTGATTTGAATATGATGATATGGGTTTGATTGAAGTTTGTATTTTTTTTAATATCATATCCATATTTTAATATGTGATTCTCTAACATTTGTGTTTCTCAGAGACAAGTTTTCCACGATGGTAGAACTGAATTACTGATAGTAACGAACATCCTGTGCTCATCAGAAACATCGGTCATTTGTAAGCCTGAACTGATGACAAGTGACCTTTTGTGGTCATGTTAATTGTTTCCAAGGTCAAGAATGAACTTTCAACCTCAAGTAATGCAGCCTGGTTTCACCAAATGGTGTATGAATAAAAGTGTGTTAAGTCGTTTTTTTGTGTTATCACATCTATTTTTGTTTTTTGTTTTTGTGTGTCACCTTAGGACATTTAGTCTGTAATGACTTATGCAGAGATGACATGTCATTACATGTGCGAATGGCACAGAGAAGAAAATGTCGAGTGACGTAGTATAAAGAGAAATAAAGTCCGTGCATGGAGCAGGTTGGGGTTTGATGGGTGGGTAAAAAAAAAAAAAAAACACCCACAAGACTTTTACCTGGGAGACTGCTGTTCATGTCCACTGTTAAACCAAAAGTCAACACTGCCGGATTTTAACTTCAGCAAATTAAGTTACATAGCAACAGTAGGATTTGTCCGAGCTGTTGGTAAACGGGTTGGTTTGGGTTGGTGAAATGTCCCAAGCACAGCAAAACAATGACAAAAAGTATGGAAATACAGGCAGAGGGCAGGGTCTGCAGATACAGACACCACCGCACACTTCTACCTTTAACTTATTTATTTTAACCTCTTAAGACCTGGCGTACACATGTACACCAAGTCAAACCACAGTCAAAAAACCTTACAAAGTAGTTTTTGCGTCTGAACCAAACCAATCTGTGACCATTTTACAATGTTAACCATGACAAAGATCACCATAATAATGGAAGTCACCTGATTACTGGTACCATGACCAAAACTCAATACAATGAGCAGGACTGAAGGGCGTTAAATGACACGCAAAAAGCTTGAAATGCATAGACATTACAAGCGGTGTTCTATTTATAAAACATCCCACGAGATCATGTTGAATACTGCCCTCTGTTTTCAGGCTTTAGAAAATCTAGCCTGTGATGGGAAACTTTGGCAAATCACAGGTGGGTGAGATAGTGAATGTGAATGAGACTATACAATCAACCATATTCAAGCCACCAATCTGACGTGTTGGTAATATGACAAACTATCTTTGTACAGAATCGCTTACTATGTCTTTAACCAAGGAGTTTAGATGCCTGAACTTAACTATATAGGTTTCATATCAGAAAATGTTTATAGTAATTTTCAAAAAAGGTCATATGATTCAGTTTGGAAGATAACGACAAAGGACCTATTTTGTTGTTAGTATGGATGAGCCTTTTTTGTTTGTTAAATTGAAAAAAGTACTTATTTCAAACAAATAATTCAATTATTAAAGAGAGCAGAGAGATGGAGATGCCATCTGATGAAGTTACATTCTTTCATTTCACAACATAGTGAATTCTTGTTTGGGACAAGGGTGTTTTTTCAAGCTCTCTTTATAAGTCACATACGTTTCATATATATAAATCCTGAAAGAATATTTTTTCACACAATTGAATAAGAAATTAATTGAATTAATCAATTCAATTCAAGTATCCTGCTGCCTTTATTTTCTAGACAGTGAAGTTAGGCTGTTAGGTTGTCAGGCAACATGTGGGCCTGTCACTGCCCGATCTGTCAAACTGTACGAACTGTCCAGATGACCGATGCCTGTTCACTTCTGGGTCACAAGGAACGCTAGAAATGCTCAATTTGTCTGTCAGTCATCATAAGACAAAAAGTACAAGCACAGAATCAAGAAGTAATATCCTTTTCTAGATACATATTAGACTTCTGAGAGCCCTCATAATCATAAATCAAATACTAATATTAGTGTGTGCAATATTTGTTTGTACACTCAATTGTGTCCATATGTCTGTTGAGTAGTTCCAGGCATGCTGCAGACAGTTATCGCTCTGCCAAAACAGGGATCAATACACTGCTTTGGTGTCATACCCTCCTTGAAGCCCCTAAACTGTAAACTGAAAGTTTTTCAGAAATATCTTGGCACAAATATGAGTGTTTGGAACAGAGCGAGCATAGATAAATAGCAGAAAGGTGGATTATACTGCGAGAGTGATTTAAGAGTTTGTCCAACTTGAACACTTGTTGCCATTGGAATCCAGTCTAACTAACAAACAGTCATTCAAACAGCCTCTGTTCTCTGTAGGAGAGAAAAAGACACGTCTTTACAGCAACCCCTCAATTTGAAAGCATATTTGCCAACATTGAGACCTCAGAAATTTCAATTTTAAAACCGAAGCGGGGGGTTTCCTCCCCTGGAAAACTTTCTTTCCTGAATTCTGGTGACTTTTAAAGAACGAAAACAACAAAATAATGAGTACACATTTTTTGGGCAAACACATTACTGCAGATGACCTATAACAGACACTTATTAGCTGGGACGGGACCACAGCATTTAGACTTCCCTCATTTTTTCTAAGGATCTGTTAGTTAGGCTGCTCTAACAATAAATGCACTCATTTTCTTTTAAAACTTTCCATATGACATGGGAATTCTTCTTTCCAGGACATCTGAAATTTGCTTTCTTTCTCATAGCACTCTCCACTTCTGTCCATCTCTCACTCACTGTCGTGTCCTCAGACCCGTCAAAGATCTCATGAGAGTGATCATTCTAACCCAAACCACGATCTTTATAACACGTACAAATATTGCAAGAGTTTTGCAAATCAAGGGTCCCCACACAACTCTTCCTGACTGAGGAGATGGAGGAGGACAAGGTGTGAGCATGAATGTACTCAGTCCTACAGCGGGTGCGAGCAGTTCTCTTCCACGTCACAAAAAGACATTTGGTGTAGCTGTATTGCTGTCCAGGTGGAAACACTTTTAGAGTCATAGGGCTTATACAGGCTTTCTAGTGCCACAAACATGTCATAAAGCCAGAGAAATAATGACCCCAGGAGGAAACCGGGAGAGGGCAATGAAAAACGTTGAGTCTCCCGGGAAAATTGGGGAGGTTGGCATGTGCGTGTGAGAGTGTAAAGTCAGTTTATCTGTGCACACAGGCTCTAACTCCTGGGACCTCATTTATAAAATGGACTTACCATCAGTGTTGATCTCATGAAGTATGACTTCAGTAGAAAACCAAGTGCAACTAGTTCTTTATAAAACCTTACTTTGATGTGGAAATGATCTTATCTCCAAGCAAAGTCTAGACTTGACTTAAGTGATTATCCTGCTGGTTATGTCAGTAATGCAGTTTGGAAAGCACATGTGCCCAAGCCTGTGGTGACCTTTGCATCAGATTTATAAACAATGTGATAGAAATTATAATTAAAGGTGTGACAAATGAATAGCAACACATTCCCAAGCTGTATGTTTGTCACCTCATTATTACGTCTACTGAATAATACATGTTGCCTGGCTTCAGTCTCCACTATCATTGCTGTGATCTCATCTTCCAAACAGCTCACTTTTCTCTTTTGGTTCATGGCTATAAGCTCAAAGTTTTGCTGACCTATCATCTTTGACTAATTGAATAATTTACTTTTCTTTTAGATTAACTTGAATATTTAAGCTTTAGAAACCCAAATAATTCTGTATTTCAAAAACTGCTCCCTGCATTTATCATCATTTGGGTGCTTGAATATCAAATGGTTGCAATTTGCAAATATTGAATAATTAACCATTAATCACTTCCACTCTAATGAGTTTATTTAACAATTTTTGAAATACAAAGTGTTTTCATTCCAAAAGATTTATGTTTATCTCAGAAGAAAAAGAAGTATTATAAATCAACCAAAGATTATAGGTTGAAAAAAAAAGTTAATTTCAAAATGTAAGTTGAGTTTCATACAAAACTCAAACATTTAGTGAAAACGGTGGCCTTGAAATGATGAGTTTTCTTAACTTTCTTTTTAAAGTCCTCCACTAGTCATATTTTAAACAACATAAAATACTCTGCAAGAAGTAATAAATTGTGTCTGGTGTGTTTTCTTTGCAAAATAAATTCAAATACCTTGTTAAAACAGCTTACATATAACTCTAGACCTTCATTTACTATTTCAGGATTCATGAATATGGCAATAGTCCCCGCCCTCTCCACAAAGTATGAATCTAATGAATCTAAGAACATTTTTATAAATGAGGCCCCTGAACTATGTAGTTATGTTTACTTTTCTGACTCAAAGACTCAACATAGTTTGACTGAGATGATTTCTGTAGCTCAGCGAGTCCATGTTCTTTCATTGAGGTAAGCATTATTTCCAGTCATTTTAAATTTTAAACTCAGGAAAGCTAGCAAGGTTAGCATTTGCTCTTTGGCAGGCTTCCATCCTGGGGTACGCTAATGATCACAGGATACAGATTGACATTGGATGGAAGGAACACACTTCAGCTCTGTGCGTGTGTGTGTGCATGTGTGTGTGTGATGGCAGGGGGGAGAGGGAGGCTCAGGTGTAGCGGCGGCAGGATACTTACAATAACATGTTCCTCGGAGAGGGTTACCAAGGTAACGGTTCTCTGAGTCACATCTGGAACAACACAGAAAAAGAAATGACAGGTGGAGAGGGGAAGAAAAAGGAGAAGAAGAGAGAGAAAGAATAATGGCATTAGCATTCGACGAGGATTGAGTTTTTACAAAGACACATTTTCGTGTTGGAGTGTGTTTGTGTGTTTGTGTGAGTGTCAGGTGGGCCCTTGCTGCAGGTATTGTCTTCCCCCACCTCTCTGCGAGGTGATTTCCCCTGACAGCCCTGTCTGGCCATAGCTGCTCACTTTTTCCCCAGGGGCCCACACACACACGGACACACACATTACCATTGGAGAGAACACCTTGAACTGTGGTGTTTGAGAGAGAACACTATTATAGAAGCCTGTCATGCTAACCTCCTGAAGCAGTCTGTTCCAAAACAGATTTCATGCATCTGTAAGACACACTGAAAAGTGTTGATGAATCACTGGCAGAGGAAAACTCTTCTTTTGAATAACAAACAATTACTCCCTGTGAGCTTGAGTGGTGGCATTAAAAAGTTTAAGGCCCCTGGAAATTTGGCTTGAAATAAAATCCATCAAAGCTGAATGCCTCATTAAGCATCCACAAGAATCTGAGTGGAAATAAACATTCATAACTATATATATTTTTTTAAAAACAGCTAATTTTGCTGTTCAGACCATTTCCTAAGACTGTGTAGGCGTGGCAGGACATGTTTCAAATGACATCTCAAGAGTACCAGAACAATGTACTGCTGACAGGGAACTGAAACCACAAAGCCACCAAAACTCCTTTATTGACTACTGTTGCTCAATTGGTTAGTTTTTGTCTTATTGTTTTTTTTTTTTAATATGTTAGTTTGAACTAACATTGAGGCAGCATTAGACGAGCAACTCTCATGTTTTGCCAGGTAAAATTACTGCTTTTATCAAAGTCTGGAGCAATATAAGCTTCAGTGCCCTGTTGTTGAGTTGGTTCAGACTCAAAGAGGCAGATTAAAGAGGACATATTATGCTCATTTTCGGGCCTTTGTACTGAGTCTTGGACTCTTATAGAGCAGCTACATGCGATTACCCGCACACAAAGCTTTGTAGATATTCAGAACGGTGTCTCTTTCTGCTCCTCTTTTCTCCTCTTTTCTCGTCGCGCCAAAAACGAGCCGTGTAGTTTACTCCACTCCAAGCCCTTTCCCGAGGACTTCCGAATTGCTGCCGAGCGGTGCCGAACTCCACCTCCTCATTATACCGCTGCAGCAGCAGAGCCTCGGGCTCTGTGCAGGAGTAAACTTTATTACTTTACTCTTTTGAAAATAACAAGTTTTGAAATACAGCCGTATGTGTTGGATCCCGAATCTGATCCGGAGTTACAAACTGGACAGCCTGAAGTTTCTCCAGAACAGAGGTTACTTCATGACGTCTCTGAATGGTCGGAGCAGCTTGTTATTGTCATAACCTGTTTATCTCTGCGGTGTATGTGTTTCGTTTTCGGCTAATCCAGCTTCGCACTGGCTCATGTTGACAAACAGTCCGTGTGAAATGCCGTAGACAGACAAACACAGAGGTGTTTCTATTTTGCTGGCCGTGAAAAAGCAACTCTATCCATTTCTGCCTGGTGCTAACTGCTAACACTGTGAAGTCGTAGAGAGCAGCCGCGCACAGCGATACAACTCCCGAAGCAGAGCGGGGGAGACGGCAGCCAGGCAGCCTGCAGCAGGCTCAGAGCATTATGCCGGGACATTACCATATAAGCGAGTCGGGAACGGATTGACGTCAATGTTACCTTCTGTTATAAAAAACTCGGCAAAACAGAGCGTTTCAGAGCCGTCCAAAACGGCCGCGGGGCTCACGTCCAAATGCACAAACCTCGTTTATTTGACGCGGTGGCATCGTTTAACACGAGTATGCAACATTATAACAACATTTATAGCTCAGAAACGATGAAAAAGCATAATAGGTCCCCTTTAAGAAGAAGCAGAGAGGTTTTGTTCCACCTATCTGAGTGGTAATGATATTATAATATGATAATGTTTAATTGTGTAATTTTTATATTAAAGTTCTGAGCACAAGCCCAATTTAAACCCAACATCAGGAAAGTGTACAAAAACATGCATGACAATACACAAAAAGTATTTATTATATTGATTATCTATATATTTTTTTAATTTCTAAACTTGCTCTGTGACAGAAAACAGCCTTGTGCTGGAAACTAATTTGATGCTTACTAACATGTACATTAGCCTATAAATGACAGAAGGCTATAGTGGATTTTGTTTTCCAGGGGCCTTAAAGATGCTCCTTCATGGAGGATGACAGCTGTATTGAGCATAGATTCATAGCGGTAACAATGGATTCTAATGGAGACACAACAAATGCATCAAAAACTGACCAGAATGTTTATACAAACTCCTCAAACTTGCATTGCACAAGACCTACGTTGGAGCTTCCAGGCTATACAAAAAGGCAATAGCACAACAGCGAAATAGTATATTTAGCTACCCTGAGGAGAAACTGCTCAAGACCATATCGGGCAAATACTGAATAAGACAGACTTTTGGTGCAATATTCCTGTTGAGCACTTGTAGTAGCTTTTTTTGTAATCCAGCTCAAAAAGTTTGTTTTGTATTCATCTCCTTGGTTCAGATGTTGATTTCTCTCTCTGGATTGACATCAATCATGCAAAAAGTTGTTTTTTTTTAAAGAAAAGCATTGTGGAAAAAAATGTCAGTCATTGTTGTCAAACAAGAATCTACTCAGCTGTTCATCTGCATTTCATGTGAACGTTTCAGTCATCCCTCTGTTATTCACTGTGACCAGATAAAGGTTGACAGTCTTTTAAAAAGACGAACATTTGTTGATGGACAGTAATTGGCAGTGGTTGAAAGTTGTGACCTTTAGGTTAAGGGAGAGTCCCTTACGACCAGTAAGCTCTGCCGCAACACAATTAGGTGAAAAAACCCAATTGATTTTTATAGTAGAAATCTAATGAATTTTTCAAAATACATAATGGGATTGCAAGAGCTTCACAGGGCCCAGTGGTCCAAGAACATTACAGCTTTTAAAGATAATGTACATTTAAACACTCAGCAAAAGTAATTAAAGAAAAATATCAGGTTTTTTTTTTAAGAGTTATCAAGAAGTGATGTCCGTGCTTTTTAGGCCATTAAAGTGTCAAGATGGATGACGTGTACCTGAAGTAGTTCAGACCACAGATAGGAAAATTATTGCCTGGCAGTAGAGAACAAAAGTGAAAGGGTTTAAACTTCCACTGTCAGCCGAGTGGACAAGTAATGTTAAAAATTGGGATAAGAGGACCAAATGCAAGTGTTATTATAACGCTTTAAATATGCATTTAAAGAGCATTTGCATTACTGTGATGAAGGGACATAAATCATACTTTTTATGTGTGTGAGTGGCTCTAAATGACATTCATCTGGAAGAGTTTAAGAAGGAAAACAAAAAGGGTGTTTGTTGACATTGCAACAGCTCGATAAAATTCTGTATCACGGCCATGTAGAGAACAGAAAACACGCCGTTTATCAAACCCATATGCAGGTATTTGACAAGCTTTGCCAAATATGGACAATAAATCATCAAAAGCGCAGTTCAGAGACTGTTTCACAGTGTAACAGAGGAAGGACGGGAGGATTCAGGAAGACAAATCAAGGTAGGTTGAGGAGAGAACACAGAGAGCATAGAAAGCATATCCAAAAAAAGAATGACAGAGGGAAAAAAGAGGAACAAGTGAACGAGAACAAGAGGGCAGGTGAGGTTTACAGCCAGAATATTTGTGAATTCTCTTGTAGTGCAGCAGCAGGTCACAGAGCAGCGCCGGATGCTGAATATTTCATTCTATAAACCCCGGCCAAGGACGAGGCCTTAAACCACAGCAACCTCACGGAGCTTCCACCCTGAATCAGGAGTTTAGAACGACAATAAAACAAATAAAGAAGCACTGTGGTACTTTTGGTCTAACAGTAGCGTGTGAATCAGTTTAAGAGACCACCTGATGCTTGAACCGATGAGTTCCAATAAGCTGGGATTTCAGAAAATTACACAATGGTCCTTTTCAGGAAGCTGGATGTGCTTATTTTATTTCACTTGGCAGCATTCAGTGAGTCTCATGGCTTTGATACAGAATTACTTACTGCGTATGAAAACAATGGCAGATAAAAGACATGCTGTTCAGTAAAACATTTATTTCTGGCATCAGCTAGGCAACATATTTATTTAGTAACTGAGAAAGTGAACGTAGAAATGTCTTCATCTATAGTAAACACAGTGTCAAAAAGGAAATAAGGGAGGTCTGTAGTGGTTTACACTTCCTGATGAAATCCCATTAGAAAGTCAAAAGAACCATCTCTGAATAAATGTCTGGTACATATTTTTCCTCTGTGCCACAGAGCTTCACTGTGGTTCAAAAACTGTTACAAACACATCAGTGAGCCACAATGTTGTACTTTCATTACCATGAACTCACACACTAATACAAATACAGTATACAGTCCTGCTGCCCCAAATACTCACTAGAGCACCAAATGTGTATTGATGCACTGCTGCAATGCACTATTTCCTCCTGTTCAGGTCACCAGTTGCAAATAAAACACTAGGTTCCAGCAGGTTTTGGAGGAAGGAAAGAAGGAAAGACATGAGGAAAGAAAGGAGGAAAAATAAGGAAAGGGGAAGGAAGCAAGGATAGAAGGAAGGAAAGAAGGGAAAAAAAGGAGGAAGAAGGGACAAGAGGAAGAAAGAAAGAGAGAAAGAAAGAAGGAAAGAAATGTAGATAGAAAGAAGGAAAGAGGAAGCATTGCACACAAGACGGCAAGACAGCACGGTGAAGAGTTCAGGCTTATTGTATCAGCTACTAAAATATTCTCAAACAGCAGTGAATCCTTATCAGCCCTCAGTATCAGTAGACAAACTTGATGTCTACCCTCCTCTGTGTGTGTGTGTGTGTGTGTGTGTGTATGCAAATGTTTAGTGATGAAAACGTTTGACATATAATTTTTAGATCATATTTGGCTCCTTTGTGGGCCCTGGCCAATGTATGACATCACATTTATCACAATAAATCTAAATCTTCTTGTGGAGAAACAGGCTTAGGCCTCAATGTGCTCCTCTGTGGCAGGCTGCTGGAAGCGACTCCAAAGCTTTTAAAGTCACTGAGTCCTCTTGAGATGAGGCTGCACTCTCTCCAAGTCTCTGCTCTGGATCCCAAACTGTTCGTTCAATAAGCCTCTTTCATCCTCTCTTAAGCTTCACTTCTCCACTTCTGAAGGGCACTCCACCTTTCTTTCTTTAGTTCTTTCCTTTGTTTTTTTTCTTGCCTTTCTTTCTTTCTTCTTTCCTTTCTTTCCTCCGCATTTCTTTCCTTCCTGTCTTCCTTCCTCCTTTCTTTCCTTCCAACCTTCCTTCTTCCTTTCTTTCTTCCCTCCTTACCTCCCTTCCTCTTTCCTCATTTCTTTCCTCCTTTTCTTTCCTTCCTTCCCTCTTTTCTTCCTGCCTTACTTCTTCCCTCCTCCACCTTTCCTCCTTCATTTCTCTCTTCCTTTCTTTCTTGGCAAGAATTTCAGCAAGGACGTTTTTGGCAGGACGGAAGTTAAATGATCAAATTTATAAAGATATATTGTTCTCATTCTTTATAAGGATGTTGCTTTTTAGTCATGAGAGTAATAAATATAGCCTCTCAAAATACATATTTTAACTCATGTCCTTGATGGGGGACAGTGGTTACCACATGATCAGCCTGTATTTAATGTCAGATTGCAGGAACAAATGGACTTTGTGCACCATCCTGCACTTCTTTGATCTGGCTGCCACAAACAGCTGGATCCAGTACAGCTGTATGTCTGTTTCATGTTAATTAGACTTTAAATTAATGCCGAATTTTCTCTGAATGAGTCAGTGTCTGTTTATGAATTGTAAGAAATCATTAATAATCTTGTAGAAGGTGTATTTATAACTTTTAAATTGAGCAAAAAATTTTTTTTTGGTGCTTTGAGTATCACAATCCAAGTGTCATTTAGTTCCATTACTGTATACTGGAGAGAAGGCAGACATCTCTACAGTCAATATCTCCAAAACTCTGCAACTCACGCAAAAACTATCTAGATGGATAAACAGCACTACATGCCAGACAGACAACATGGATTTGATTTTAGGTTGAACTTTAAAGCAACTAGCAAACTCACAAACTAACAAACTCAATTTGCTGTTACTTACTGGGTCGGATACAATTTGAAATCCACTGAAACGAGCCTGTGTATACACAGTACGTTAGCCAGTTAAAAAGAAGCCGGAGGAGATTTTTATTTAGATAATTATATGTTTGATGTTATATTTTGTGGTTATTACGGTGGAAGCACCACCGCTTTTGTCCACGGGAGCTGACAAAATCATCAAAATATGAAAGTTTTTAATTGCAAGGCTTGAAATTTCCTTTAATCTGGTAATGTAGCTTACATTCTAACTATAAAACACTAACACACATACCAAAGTATGACTCAAAAAGCAAAGATGTCCAGAGCAGAAACAAAGCTAGTCATATAGTTAGCGTGTTAGCTGTCCTCTGGTAATGCCTGGCTGTGTCCTGAGGCTGATACTGGCCAAATAGGTTTTCACATTTATGTTTTGTGTTAAATCCAACATGAAGAGCCACAGAGAAGAAGGATAAGCAGACTTACAGGAGACTAAGAAGGGGGGGCGAGGATGAGCTATTTTCTCTCTTGGGGGAACACTGGACGCAGAGCTCCAACAAAAAGGGGACGGACACTTAAGCTGCTTACAACAGCCTAATGGGGACAAGATAAGGGGCCACACAGGACTGGACAGCCTCATCACTTAAAACACATTCTGACTCAGCTACACAAGCAAAGATACACACACACATACACACAAACAGACACAAGTGACAGGTATTTTGCTCCGCTTGCTGTTCTTGTAAACCTCTGCAAGGATAAACAAATTGAAGATTAAAGGTCACGATGATGTTGCTCCTGTTTGTGTTTGTGCGTCTGTTATTTTAGAGGTGTGGTGGTGTTTAAACTCATTTTTCTAGGTGTAAAAATGACTGAGTACGGTTAACAAAACAGGAAACTACACCCTGTATCAAACTCTGTTTTGCAACATTTAAAATGACAAACATTCATTAGCCCAAACAGACTCTCTCTCCACAGTCAAGTAAGTAAAAGATGCAAATTAGCAGTCAATTAGTGGAGTTCTCTGCATTTGGAGAGGAGGCCAATTAAAGCTAAATCAACACAATCAAACCATCAGTCAGACAATGCGATGATAAACAAGGAGAAATAAAGTGGAGACTTCGGTAGAGTGGATGTTAAAGAGTGCACAGACTACCTCACACTCACGCAGTAAAAATAACGTAATAGCACACACAGGTTATTTATTTTATACAGATTATTCATAAATGCTTTAATGAAAACAACAACCACACTTAAGCAGCAGGGGAACATCTGTTGAGCTCATGTAGCTCAGGTATAGACCAGATTCCTGCAATCTTGACCCGTCACCTTCATGCTCTGAGCTACCTGTCTGTGGAACAGCTGTTACCGTTCACACCTTCACACTGGCCCTGTAAACACATGGTGCACTCACACACACAGTGTGCACTGCTTTAGATAGGATATGATTTGCTCTAAGAGTCACTTTTACAGGCTGTCCAACGCTTTGGCCCAGAGAAATCAGTCTCGACAGCTACTGCTGCTGTTGATGAGTTTAGTTTGAATGTTCATTGTCCCAACAGGATGATCTTTAATGACTCCGGTGACCTTCAGTTTGCCACATGGTTGATAAAACACAGCAGCCACATTAATACGAGAAGTGCCAGAATTCCATAACTACTAGAATGACCATAAGTGGTCAATTTGATCTTTGACTTCCAGACTCTACAATCTCTCATGATAAATACCAAACTAAGAGATTAATACATAATATTCAGTGGAACTTCTGTGTGGTCAGTATGAAAGCCTAGGGCCGATTTTCTTTGCCTTTTGTGTAATTTATATATTTTTAAAAAAAAGAAACATTTTAAAGGAAAACATAGACACTTTTAGGAGAAGCAGCATTGTATTTTTTAATTCAAAGTTACAGCATATATACATCTGAAAAGGGTCAAAATGACCGCCCTGGCTGTTCTAGTGTTATCGAGGTAAAAAAAGGTCTGCTGCAGTCTTTTGTTATTTTGCATTTCGAAAATAAACTTGAAATGTTGCGAATAAAGTTGAAATACCATGTCAAGAATAAAGACAAAATTGTGTTTTGACTTTATTCTCAACAGGAAAAAAAACAAAACAAAAAAAATCTTCATAAAAATGTTTCCCCTCTTATTTTTTTCCCTTATGCTTTGCCCTAATACTCTTCCATATATTTAAACATCTCCTTGTGACAATAAGAAAATGTAGCAATGTGATAAAATGTAGGTGTTTTTTCTCTGATGAAAAGAAAATCGTTTACTGAGGAACACAAGAGAATAAAGTGATAAAATCAATTTTAGAAAAAGATTAGACAATGTTTAAAAAAAAATCATATCAGCAAGGCTGGGTATCTAATTTTTCATGGCACTGATGTGGCACTGACCTAAATGTGTCTATAACACCAGGTACTCAAACTCAAAATGCAGCTGCTGTGTGGAGGGGACATTGTGTGCAAGGACATATATTTATATTCTATTTATTCATTCGTCCAGGACTGATGTTAATTCAACTGATGTGCTGTGTGCAGTTTTCAGGGTCTCTTTTCTTTTCTTCTTCTTATTTTATTTATTATTTTCTAATAACACTAGTTTGATGAGCTGGAACAACTCAAGTTTATTTGAAAAAACTATTTAATTTACTGTTTTTATATGCAGTATAGCAATTATGCTGCTGAAATAAAATTCAAAGACTGACTGACATGTGTTGTGCATTGTTTTTTAAGAATACAACTCATGATATGCAGTCTAACAGTGTACAACCCAACTTTTTCTCATGGTCTAATCATAAAGGAGCAGACAAAAATCACAATATCGAATTGCGGCACTTGTAGAATCGCAGTACTTTTGAATCCTCACCCGAGTATCATGATAGCATCATTAGATCATTAGTGAATCATCCCAGCCCTAATAATTACTACGGCCACTGGAGGTCACCATCAAACAATTTTTAAATAAGGGTCATAATAAGCTGCTTGCACAGATGACCTATACGGCCATTTTTCTGGCGAGTACAGGCTGACAAAAACACCTGCTCCACCTAATGGCCTCATTATTTCTGACTCTGAGCGTTTGTGACTCTGCACAGAACATACAATATTTCTCACATGCACAAAAAATGTGCATCCACACACCTGCTGTAAACCTGAGGGCGCCCACCATCCACCCCCAGGGGGAAATTGCTCGTTCATAATCAAAACGACAAACAAATGGCCCTCTACTTGGCACGCCATTTTGGAGTGACTCAAGCAAAACAAACAGCGCTCTGACAGAGAGACATTTAGGGGGAGAGAGAGCAAATCAAAGGTGAAAGCGACTGCAGCACAGTGGCTTAGGGATGCACAAGTGATCACACACAAACACGCCATGTCTGCTCTCAGCCTCTGTGGAGACTCCAGCAGAATAATGAATTATTGGTGTGCGCTGAAAAGAAACATTACACTCAAAACACTGACACAGACGCCAAGTGAACAGGAGTGCTCGGGCTGTATGGCAAGCAAATGGCCCAATTCAACATTCACTCATACTCAACTGCAGCTGGGTTCTGTTCCAGATTTGCCAATATGTTAGCACGATGATAATCACACTGAATTGCCCTTGTGTTTCACTCCATTATTCAGTCTGACATATGTTCATGTTGGCTGTTTTCTGTTAAGGAGGAGTTGTTATTTTGCCCAAACTAATCAGTAGTGATCATGAACCCTTCTTGCCAGAATCCTTTTTAGTCAACACAGAAGTTTTTAGAAAACTGTAATATACTTACTGTAACAGATTATAAAATGACCACAATATGTCATCAGAGATTAAGGAAACATGTTAAGTTGAAATACTCTTCTCGGACAACAGCGCTACAGCCACAATGTCCTCCTGTGATAATTCTATTCAGGGTCAGAATAACCTTTTGTACGCCTCGATCATGTTCATAATTTAACACCTTTAATGTAAATAACATGCTTAAACCATAGATCATAGGGGTTCAACGAAGTTAAGATACAGTATATGGCTCAAACTCACTATTTAGACTGCAGCACACATTGCTTCTCTTAATTCTTTTTCTGTAAACAGGCAATTTTACCTAGAATTGCATCACGCTGAACTACGGCTATGTCATACAAGGCCACAGATACTTTTTTTTTTCTTCAGGAGAAGTTATGAACTGCCTTACTCTGCCTCTGATTGGCTAATACTCATGAAAAAGCTCATAGTTCAGTGTCTGATAAAATCTTTTTTGTCAAGACAAAAGTGCACATTTTACCGTGGCCTTCTATTGTGACTTGTCCAAGTCTCACATGCTGTTAAATCAGCATCTTTAGAAGCCACACCTGTTAGGTGGATGGGTTATCTTGGCAAAGGTTAAGAGCTCACTTAATAAATCTGTGAACTAAATTTGAGGGAAATAAACCTTTTGGGTGCACAGAAGAAGTCTTAGATCTTTTACTTCAACTCGTGAAAAATGGGAGCAAAAACGAAAGTGCCGCGTTTATGTTTGCACTACATACAGGTGCAAACATGCTGCATGTTGCTCTGCAAATCTTTTTTGCAGTTCAATTTCTCCAATGAATCTGTGTTCACAGTGTCTTGAAGGGATACTCCCTGTGCAACACACTAACTAAAACTGACAGCAAACATATGGAGAGCTGAGAGTTCAGGGCTGGTTGGCTGGCACGGTCAGGAGCTGAGTTCAAGTATGGGATCTCTCAAAGGTTATGTTGAGGTTAGCGAAAGGCAATAAATGGAAGTCACAGTTCAAGTTAAGGTCAGAAAATTTACATAATTGGTAGCATGTATGACTCAAGATGTTGCGTGTGTGTATGAATGCATGTGTGCAGGGCTTTGAACAGATGGCTAGTATGGTTACAATATTTTAAATCTACAAGCTACTTGTAACTCACACTCTCCAAATCAGTTTCAATGACTGTGTTTACAAGCACACTGATTTTCTACTTTTATATCGATATCAGTCATGTAAACAACACATTCTGTTTGGACATTCTGAATTAGGCTTTATTATGAATGTAGCATTTTCTGATTAAGACATGTGGAATATGCCAATATTATTCAAGTTTAAGGAGCACTCTTTGGACATCTATACAGCACTTTCAGAGTGTGTGTCTCTATTGGGGTTTTAAGCAGTTTTCAGCCTCTTCCCTGTTCACAGTCAACTCTGTGTGCAGTAAACTGCCAACTATCCAACAGTTTCCAAGGCTGTGGTAGAGATGCATGCACTAAGAAATGCCCACAATTCTGGTCAGAGGGAGAGACACACACCACTTTTAAACATTATGAAAGACGTGAATATCAACAGGTTTTTGTGTATGCGCATATATTGCAATGCCGACCTTTGCAAGAGAGTGGTTGAATGAATAAAAGAGGAAGTATGTGTTTGTACGGTCAAACACTCCGCCAACGGTGAAAAACTTTGAAAAAATATCATTTTGACACCCAAATGCAAAATGACTCAAGTGGCTCCAGACGTTCTGCTTTTCCATAATTAAAGTATGCACAGCTGCATGCTAACAGGAATATTGTCCTGTACAGAATAAAGGCAAAATCCAGAATATTTTGTGCATGTAAATAGTGCTGCAATGATTAATTGATTATCAATAATCAATTATTAAATTAACTGCCAACTATTTAGACAATTATAGGTTTGAGCATTTTTTTAAGAAAAAAGTTGAAATGCTCTGATTTCAGCGTCTTAAATGTGAATATTTTGTGGTTTCTTTCCTCCTCTCTGATAGTAAACTTAATATTTTTGAGTTGTGAGTAAAACAAGACATTTGAGGATGTCATCTTAGATTCTGGGAAACATTGATCATGAACATTTTTCATAATTTTCTGACATTTTAAACAATCAATTATTGATCAATAAATCCAGAAAATAATCGACTGATTAATCGAACTGTTAGTTGCAGCCCTACATGTAAATATAATGAGTATTAGACAAATTGCGACACAATCCATTAAATCAAGGCTAACAGTAAAAATGAAAGACACCTGTATCAATAATCTATATGAGGTATAAACTAAAGAACAACAAATCAGAGGTATATATTAAGCAGGTTACTTAATCAATCCAAATGCCAAATAATAAAAAGAAAATTTGTGCAAAGGTTTTTTCAAAATGTTTGATTGTTTTATAAATGAAAGAAAAATCAAACTCATTAACAAACATTTATCTGTAATTAGTTGTGATAAACTGAACTCAACACCGCTGTCTACACTGCGGTGAAAACGTCAACAAAAAGCACTGTGCAAACATATCTGACTCTAAATAAACACATCAATAACTGTACTATCATGTAATGGGAGCAATCACAAGCAACATCTACAGTACCACACACACACTCAACTAACCAACACCCACACTTAACACATTCTGTCGTAATTGTAAACAGTGATATATGAAACATCCCAACACAGTTTATACGAAGAGAATAAACACAGTTTGTCTGATTACTTCAGTTGTCTTGTCTCATCCTACTGTACTATGTTCCTGTATGTTCCACATACATACACACACACACACACACACACACACACACACACACACACACACACACAGAGTATGTACTCTGTTTCTAGCCTCGCCTGCTAGATTTATTGATGCAGCAATTTTCAGTCTGTCTCCATGCTGTGTTGGTTCGCCAAGCCATTTAGGATATTGTAGTGCTGCAGCGGTCAAATCTGGCACAGTCAGGGGAAAACACACACACTCGCACTGTATCCAGACACACACATTTGTTCGTCAGGGTTGTTTCCATTTTCCTAACAACTAAAAATTGATTTTAGAGTTAAATCCTATTTCCCTAAACCCAAACTCAAATCAACCCAAAACTTAAAGCGACAGTTCTCCACAAAATCAAAAATACAGATTTTCCTCCCGAGCCTGTAGTGCTTTAATCGGTCATAGGGATGTCTGTCTTATCTTGAATATAATGGAATTAGATGGCAGTCAGCTTGTGGTGCTCAAAGCATCAAAAAACCCTCAGCATCATCGTATGTTTCCAGAAATAATGACTGAAGATTATAAGAAGACCTTGTCGTGAGCAGTTTCATGTAGGAACTACTGTCTGCCTATAGTAGAAACAAAGTAGCTGCAAAACCTGGCAACTTACACCAAAACAACCTAAATGGATAAACAGCACTACAGGCCAAAATGATCATTATAATGGAGCTGTTTATGATTAATCACCTAATCAATTATGAACTGGTTATTAAATTAAATGCCAACAATTTTGATAATCCATTAATCAGTTTGGGCAATTTTTTAAAGAAAAACGTCAAAACTCTGATTTCAGCCTCTTTAATGTGAATACTTGGCTTCTTCATTCCTCAGTGTCACTAAACTAAATACTTTGGGTTGTGGGCAAAAAAGACATTTGTGGACGTCATCTTGGGCTTTTTGGAAACACTGATTAACATTTTTCACCATTCTCTGACATTTTATAGACCAACAATTCAGTCAGTTAATCAAGAAAATAACTGAAACCTAGAACGTATGTACTTTTGATTTTGGGATGAACTGTGGCTGTCTTGAGACTCTGTCTGGTTTTTTTTTTAACCATCATCATAACCATCATAACCCAAATTCCAACATGACCTTAAAGTTTACCTCAGTATTACACAGAAGAACCCAAAAAGCACTACTTAATGGCATTCAGTGTTGTGCTGGGTGAGTGACCAAATTTGGACATCATCGTGCTGCCAGCTTTATGTAGTGTATGCTCCTTGTTGTCAAAATATTTTGTTCAATGATCAGTAGAGTGTTTAGAGTTTTCTATTAATTAACTGGAGCATCTAATGATTGAGGGCCTGCAACATGAGAGTAGTGTGGGTGTTAAATCATACTGCACTGACATAATGGTATACTCACAGCTGACACTGGTCTCCCTTAATGCCTTTAGTGGTACAGAAGCACTTCCCTGTGTTGACGTGGCACACGTTGGCATGGCTGTTACACTTGCATGCTGCAAAGAAAAGGAACACAAAGATTGAAGGGATGTTTTAACACACAAGTAACACATTTATCCATCTGGATTTTTTTTTTTGTTGCAAGTTGCAGAGTTTGGGCAATATGAGCTGTAGAGATGTCTGCCTTCTCTCCAGTATAATGGAACTAAATGGCACTCGGCTTGTGGTGCTCAATGCACCAAAAAATACATTTGAAAAATTCAAAATCAGTGTCGTTTTTTTGAAATCATGACCTGGTTACTTGAAATAATCTACAGACCTTGTTGTGAGGAGTTTCATGTAAGAACTACTTTCTTTCTGCAGTAGAATCTACCAGAACAACTTTAGAATCTACTGGAACTAGGAAAGAAAGAACTTCTTTTTTTATGCCAAAAAAAGCCAAGAGCTACTTAGTCCCCTTATATGTGAAAGAAGGCAGACATCTCTACGACCAGTATCTCTGAAACTCTGCAAATCACACCAAAACATAGAGATGATCGACAGCACTACAGGCCAGGGGTAAAATATGTATTTTTTAATGTAGGGGTTAACACATCTCAAAGCAGAATCTCTCTTCGGTGTGGAGTCATGATTACAGTTTTCAGAACCCATCAGTTTATTAAAGACAATTTTGTGCAACCGCTGCTTGAGCAAGACAGTAATCCTCGACTACTCAGCATCCAGCACTAAGACCTGCATACTGTATATAAACACAATAATCCTTTAACATTGCGCTTATCCATACGCCAGCTGAGGGAATGTATGCAGACAAAGAGAGTGGGAGGAGAGAAGGGGAAGAAAAATGAGAGTCTGTGGGGGAGGGTGGAGGAGAGAGGGGGAAGGTAGTGAAAAAGGTCGAGAAAGCAGAGAAGGAGAGAGAGAGAGAGGAGTGTCATGGGGAGACGGAGGAAAGACGGAGAAAAGGACAAACCACTAATTTTCCGAGAAACACAGAGCATCTTGTGGCTCTGAGTCATTCCCGCTCTGAACTAACAGGTGTTTAGTTCGTCATCGAAATGCTTTTTCTTGTTTGCCTGCTCTTGAGTAAGACTGAACTTTATGTACATTTAACTGATCCAACTTTAAAAAGCACCATTATTTGTGCAATTTAGATTTTCTTTTGAAAAAAAAACAGAGCAGAAGACAAATGGGCAACAAAAGGTCACCACTTGAAGATGCACTATTTACCTTTTTTAGGAAACTGATGTGCCTATTTAAGCCCATTTAAGGGTAAAGTCGCCCCCCCCCCCAAACAACTATCCCCTCTCTCCTTCAGCCCTGTTTTTGGTCTCTACCAACTTCTGAAGGAAAGCTTTTTCAGAAAGAGAAATTGGTTTTGAAATGTTATGTACTTGTACCATAATGTGTACTTTGTACTTTTCTTTTTCTTAAAATGGTTTTGAAAAAGTATCATTAAGGAACTGCTATGGAAGCCAAGGTATTGGTACTGGTACCGGTGTGAAAAATGCTTGAATGGTACCCAGCACTACTAAGGCTTGCCAAAGGGATTGTGGACCTTTGGTTGTCTTTTTAATCAAGATGACCGCCAAGTCAAAGCCACAATCACACATGAATAAGATAGAGAAAATATACAGCAGTCATGTTATTACAAGGGAACTAAAATGCCCCTGTACTGAAGGCCAAATGTCAAAATATGATATTGGTAGTACACCAGGGAAAGGAAAATATGCTACTGTAATATGGTAATGAGCTTTGAGATGTAATCAAACTAAATTAGATTCACTCTGGCAAAAGTAGAAGACCGTCTGAAAAACTTCTGGAACATTTTGAGCTGCATAAGGTGAAATTTGGCTTTTGGCAGCTATGATAGGTAGTCGGCTTTTGATTAGAGCAACAGAGATTGGAGCCTTTTTTTTTTTTGGTGAGTGTAATCTTTTTAATCGTTCTGTTATGTAAAAGCAGAACATGATGTAGCCAGATGATTCACACGGAGCCGAGCCTGTAATTTAGACACTAAATCACTTCTGCATGGAGTGACTAATGGCAGAGACAAACAGGAACGTTCTCCATACCCTTGTGTGTATGGTGTGCACTCGTTCACATCCTCACAAGGCCACTCTTCCCTGTGTCCCTCTCCAGCTGAATTGACTTTGTGCTTTGTTCTTATTCTTTCCAATTGGCACAGAGACAGGCCCTGTAATAAAACAGTGGTGCGCTCAGGTCAAGGTAAAGCCAAGGCACCGGCAGATAATGAGAGGAAAACAACCTCTCCTCCTCTGCCTGAGAAGAGCGCGTGATTTGATCGCTTACACAGAAGAAAAACAAGGTAGGAGACAAAACCACTGCTTTAAATATGTAGATTTTTTT
>JAJHUR010136644.1:41404-51753 GCA_027495735.1 Lutjanus campechanus
AACACACATACACGTGCAGAGCAGCAGAATAACAAGGCTGCTCAGTGGGGCATTTAAATGTCAGCGGGCTCAAAGTCGAATTGACGTTCTTCAACTTGAAAAACAGACACTGACACAAGAATAACAAAATACAATTTCAATCTATTACTTGAAATTACATTGACCCGTCACAAAGAAAATAAACCTTTTCAGACCGGACTGTAAGGGTTTGGGAGATAACTGAGTCTTAACAAAAAGGGGCTTTTAGGCTTGAGATAATAGACAAATCACAGGTGTGTTAGTGCAGGCTCAGGTCACCCTGCTGTTCATACAATATTGATTTAACAGGCAGTCAACAAAGGCATACAAAGGACACAGCTAGGAGAAATGTGCATTCATGCACTCACACAGATTTTGCCAGTGGCACTTGAGAAAAGCCAATAGACAGAAAGAAAAGACTGAGCCGGAGATGAAGAATTCAAGCCAAAGGTTCTTCCAGAGTTGTTTCGGTTTTGAGGTTTGCTGAAGAGCACAATCATCTGAGAGCTCCACACGCAGGACGAAACAAGGAAACTTAGACTGCTCTCAGCTTTTACTATCAAACTGTGATCTCAAAGACCAAATTATAGTCCAGTGTGTGAGATTTGGGGGGATTTATTGGCAGAATATGGCAGAAATGGAAGATAATATTCATAAGTATGTTGTCATTTAGTGTTTAATCACCTACTGTAAAAATAAAAATCACTGGGCCTCACACAAGAAACCATTTACAAAAATATTTTATCTTAATTTTGTTTTTATCCACAATTTATTTAAAATCTACTTCCTGCTTCACAAATTTGCTGCTTTTACCCTTTATATATCATCTTATTTAAACATTTTTTTTGAACATAAGCCCATCACCTAAAATGTGACCAGAACAGATCATTAAATTATATACAGTTATGTAGAGTGTAATCTGTTGCTGCATTCACTTGCATCTCAGAGTTTCAGTTTTGTAAATTTCTGTCCAGCCAACCATGGATGGATAGATGGATAGATGGATGGATAGATGGATAGATGGATAGATGGATAGATGGATAGATAGATAAATAGATATTTGACCTAAAACTGTCCAAAACTGGGTTGGCAACTAGGGCAGCAAGGCACCCCATGGCACCCCTCTAGATCTGCCCCTGGCTTCATCCCATATTTAATCAAACAGAAAGTACACATAAGGAAGCCTAATCTACTTCAACATGGTTCTAACTTCACCATCCATCCATTCAGTCAGGCCTATCACGAAACATGCAGATCGTTATTGTAAAATAAGCATTTGACTCATCCAAGCAGTCTGCAGACACATAATATTAAAGAGCCCAGAGGAAGTGAACTCAATTCTGTGAGAGAGAGTGAGAGAGCAACTGGAGGTGAAGGGTGTATGGAGCAGGGGAATCATAAAGCGGAGAGAGAGTGAATGAGTGAAATGGGTGGAGGAGAAAGCACATCACGCATCACACTTGCTGACAACACAGAAACAAGCTGCAATAAAAAGAAACCCGATCTCTTAGCAAAAAAGGCTGATTTGATATAAATCACATTTCCCATGACTTGTGCAAGCCCCCTGAAGAGACTATAATTTCTCACCCCACTGCTTCTGCATGTACACAAAAGACGCTTGTTGTCAGGGTGTGTTTGAATGCGTGTGTAGGTGGGAACTGGGCCGCCTGTGTGTGCATGTGTTTGTCTTTCTATCTGTGTGTCTGCATGAGTCAGACAGAGACAGGTAGAAATGAGGAAATAGGAACAATCCTGGCTGAACCTCTTATCTGTTTCTACAGTCGGCTCTGTCTTATTCCCGAGGGGCTTGCAGTTATAAAACTCCAGATAACTGAATGGGGGGGAAATCAAGGGCCCTTGTAGATCTAAACATTACTCCAAAGATTTTTTTTGTGCAGTTGGTCTACAGAACCAGTGAACCTAGAACCACCCACGTAACATGTGAATCCTTCTCTGCTGCTAATAAATATCGCTGTGGATAGTTTGACAAATTCAAGTATGAATAAAAAATGAGACAGAATTTAAACCTACAAACACTATCCATAAGATTCTCCTTGAAATGAGACACCCGCTCTATCGGTGCATAAATCTATACACACAGTAAGGATAGATTAAAAATGTGTCCTGAGGGGACTTTTCAACTGTCTCAGTGTCCCTCCTCTCCAACTCCTCTGACAGAGAGCGACAAGTTCTCACCATGAGCAGATTTAATGAATTAGAACCATCTGCTTTTACTCCTTAGCCATGAGATTTATGACTGGAATTTCTTATTTCAATCATTTTTATACTATATAAGAAATGGTGTGAGCTGGAGCTGTGTTAACAAAAAAAAAAAAAAAAACCCATCCATAATTCATGAGAGTTATACCATACACCATTTTATCAGACAAAATGCATATGTGATGGTGCTACAAGATGCAATAACATGCTGGTTCATGTAAAGATGCATGACTAAAAAAAATGAGCAGCTTGTTGTCTCATGATCACAGTGTAGCCTCTGAGACTCCAACTATGCAATACTGACTGACTGAAAAATAAAATAATTTTGTGCAATACTTTCTGCAACAATAATTCAATTGTGCAATGGTCTGCTATATTCTGCCACCAATATTGCACTTGTATTCTATATTTCAATTTTAGCAAACTTATTTATAGTCTTTCAGCATTACCGCAAATGCACACTAGGCCTCATTCACCAATATCTTCCCAAGTTTATTCTTAAATTTGCTCTTAGGAAGGGTACCAAGAAAATATTACTTCAGATTCATGAAGGTGCTTTTAAACCACAGCAGTGTTCGTATCTGTGTTCTTATAATGATGTTCCATGTTCCTCTCCTAATTAGCACAGGTAATGTCCATAAGGGCATAAGACTGCAGGGCCATGTTCACACAAGAAAAGAAATCACACACTGACAAGTTGAGAGAGAACTCCTGTCAAGAACTCCTGAAAATGGGAATCTAAGGATGGTGGAGCTGCTTTTTCAGAATTAATACATATTATCTAAAAGCTGTGGCTGTAAAACCATGAAACATGCTGACACATTTACGTGTGTGTAAAACCTGAAAGCAGGTGATTATTTTAGTGAAAAAGTGTTCTCTTGTTCAACACGTCCATGTCTTTAAAAAGTGATACTTAAGTATTTCCTTTGTATTCAAAATTTAAACATTTGCTTTTGCTGTGAAGACCAAATATTGCATAATTTACAACCCCAGAAAGGGTCACTACAGTGGTTTTATTTTTTTATCTGCAGATTTACTCCCACTGACATCTGATCTCAGATCAGTCCTGGACAATCCCAGAAATTAATACAGAAAAAAAATAAATAAAAAATGCACTGAAAACTGTGTGATTCTTTTTAAGTGGTGTGTTTCTGGCTTAATTACTCTGAATGACCGGGCGGCCAACAGCAAGCATATCATTTGTATTTTTGCCCCATTTTTCTTTTCATTTTGTATTACGTAAACATATTCTGAGCTGTGTTTGTGCCAAAAGGACCTCATTTACAAGAAACTGCAGAGATCAGCGTCTTCTTGCAGCAGAAAACACAACTTCAGAAAGTGTGTTCGGACATAAGATCCAGGTGAAATGTTGTCTTATTGAATTTTCTCCAAATGTAATCGCAATGCACAAAATATAAATACATATCACATCTATATACAAGACATGACAAAAGGTGGTTATGAAGATTGTTCTCTCAATAACATGGCTGTCATCCAACCACCCTTGAGTCATTTCTAAACAAAGCAACCTGATTCGTTGGACTCGGGTCACTTGTGCAGGCCACTGTGGTGAGAACATTCATGACAATTTAATTAGAGGTCAGGACCCCATGATATACAAGTCCCAACGTTAACAGCACTATAATTCCCAGTAGACTTCCTGAAAATATGGCATTGTGCAACACGTTCACACCTATCAGAAGTGTTGATTGGGTCTACATGGAAATCATCTGTTGTAACGGTGGCTGTGTTGTGTGTGTGTGTGTATACAGTACACCTGGATTAGTGTGACACTTTTAAGCGCTGGCACTTCTTAATTTTAGTCATGTCTATATTTCACTGTGGCACTTGCAGAGATGGAGATGGCTCTCACAGCAGTAGTAAGCAGTTAATTAACTGATTCTCTACCTTGATTTTTACATGATAGAAGACATATTTAGCAACTTTTCCCAACAGCCATACTGTACTCTGTTGCGAAAGCAAAAATTCTGCCCACTCACCAAACAGAATGCTGATGTTGGATAATTATTCGAAACCCTACATTAAATTATGTTTAATCATGCGTTTGAATTTTCAATAAAACATTTTCAGTGTTTTTTATTGAAGCTTGGCAATTATCTTTCAGTGTGGCCCAGGTTTGGTTAAGTTTAGACAACTACAACTAAATGTTTAAGATCAGAGAAGAAATTATTTATGGCGTGAGATGAGAAGTGAAACCCTGGTCACTGCTGAATTTGGGGATTGGAAATCATCAAATTAAGACAGATCAGTGATCATCAAATTAAATTATTGGGAACAAAGGCCTACAAAACTTTGGTCTTAATACAATTAGCAAATGCAATGTCATGGTTTTAATGCTCATTCCTTTAATTCTGCTTCAGGTTGCAGCATTTTCATTTGCATTTGTACTCTCATAAAATAAATTAAATTAAACTGGCAGAAACTTTAACATTATGTAACTATTTTACCTGAAAATAAAAATCCTGATGGTTCACTGACTTGTAATAAGAGCCCTGAAGACCTGTTCTCATATCATGTGACTTGGACTGATGCAGGTATGATCATAGCATTAACTTTATGGCACTAATTCACATACCACCAACCATGTCAGTGAAACGGTGTGGGTGAAATGGGATCATATTTTATGGAGAAAATGTTTCCTGATGGATAGATGGCTTTGTGTGCTGCTGAAGTTTGCTAGTTAGCTGTGGAGCTAGCTGACTCTGTACTGATTAGGAGCTCAGCAGGAGAGTGTTGGTGTTAAAACAGGAGCTTTGGACCGCAGGGAGGAGGAGGTTTTAAGGTTCGGGGTGATGGGGAGAATGCTAATGGAGAGCGGCACCAGAATGGGCTCCAGAACCAGAGCTGGGCAAGCCGGCAACATAACCTGGCTCAGCAGCCTTTATGGAAAATGCAAAGTTGTTGACTTGCTAGTTTTTCATCATAAGTAAAGTAATCATAACAAATGCATGTGTACTGTCCATACTAACAGTGGTGTTTAAATGAATTGTACTAAGAAACAATAGAGTTTCCAAAAGCAAAAAGAAAATACCAGATCTTAAATACAGTTGCTTTAAAACACAATACGGATTCTAAAGGAGTGTAAATTTGTATTGTTTGTCCTAAAACTTTTAATATATCATATCTTTCATAATTTTCCACTGTACCACTGAACCCTCCAGAATTCCCCAGATTAATCACATGCTCGAATCCATGAAGATTTTCTCATCATCTTCATCATCACCAATGTCACCTTCCACCTACGGCTGACTCCTGCTTTTCCTTTGTCTGGCCACACAGACGGGGCAGTTTAGTTTGATAAGGATTTCTACTGCGCTTAATGAGGGGATATAGTCGGGAAGGGTCGAGGGCAAAGGGGGCAAACATGAAGCAGAGAGAGGTAACAAGTCTGTGAATTATACATATGCACACACACGTATGTATTAGCATTTAAAGAGAAAAAATGATTTTCATGTCTCGGTGACATCAAAGAGCCCTTGAATATAGTTTCCTTCCCTCAGCAGAATCTGATCAGTGAACTGTCGACCTTTAATGTGAATATTTAAAGGACAAGTGTGTAGGATGGAGTGGTACCTAACAGCGAGGTTGGAGATTGCAAACACCTTGTGTCACTCTCCCCTTCCAAAGTAAATGTTAAAGGCTGTGGTCTAGATACAGCCAGTGTTTGGTTTGTCCATTCTGGGCTACTGTAGAGACAAGGCAGTCTTCATGTAGATATAAATGGCTCTTTCTCTAAGGAAAGACAAAAAAGATTCATATTTTCAAATGATTAAACACTAAAGAAAACATACTCATGAATATTATATTTCATTTCTGCCAGTAGATGGCTATAAATCTTGTACACTTGACCTTAAAACATTCAAATATCTAACCTCCAGTGTCAGGTTTTAGGTCTATTTATCACACAGAACACATACAATAATGTCTCATAGTGTAACAAAAAATAAACACTTTTTAAATCAAATTTGGAATGTGTTTTCTTGTGTTTGTGTTTTTGTTTTGTTTTTTTGTGGAGGGGAGATATGTATTTAAAAAAAAATCATATGTATTTCTTTCTTTAGGAATAATTATAGGAATAATTATGCTACAATTTTATATATACAGTAATAAAAAAAATATACAGTGGCCACAGACTTCCTAAATACAGTCTTCTGAATATTACTTCTGGGGAGTGATGACACACTTCCTTGCAGGAGTATTTTTGACTTGAACAGCAGCAGTTAGAGCTGAGTGTTGAGAGATGCAGTGCAGTGTCAAGTCCAGCAGAGCAATGAAAAAGTGAGGTGATAAAAACTAAAATGCATTAAACTACTGCTGAGGGTGTGTTTGATACAGTGTTGGAAGAGTTACTTTTAAAACTCATTCCACAGGCTCCGGTATAGAATTTGTAACATCTTTCATTAGATTACTCGAGTTAAGTAATGTAGTCTAAATACTTTTACTTAATACTTTTGAAATATTCAAAAAAAAAAAGTTCTGAATGTAGTTAAAAGTTGCCTTAGGGAATGACCTCACTGAGGAGATCCCTTTACAGTTCTCACGAGGTCACGGAGCAGCTTATACACACCACACACATCCAAAGAATGAATCGTGTTGAATAAATGGATCATATTTGTGGCTAATTAGTGATGCATATCAGCAATACAGCTAAGCCACTTAGCCAGCTAGTTAGCCAGCTAATGAACAAAAAATAATAATCTTTATTTACAGAGCACTTTTCAAAATCCAAAGTGCTTCACACAAACACATTAAAGCAGAAAAGTTGTAAAATCATCAGCTTTTAGAAGAAACAAACCAATTTGGTATTTATATTCAATACAGTGCAAAAAATCACAAAATGGGAAAATAAAAACATAATAGGAAAATAATGGATGAGCACGACAGGTCAAAACAATTAAAACTCAGATAACATCAAAATGGGCTCCCCAATAAAAATATGGTATAAGAAGGGACTTTCAGCTGGGCCTGTGGAACAGACAGAAGATCTCTGCCCGAGGATATCAAGGTACGTACCAATGTGTAAGGTACTAACCAGTCAGCGATATATGAGGGAGCGAGGCCATGATCAGCCTTAAAAATCATCAGTAAACTGGGAACCAGTGTAAAGAAGCTTACTCAGCAGTGCTGTGGTCACTTTTCTCAGTTCTGGTTAAAAGCCTGCCTGTTGAGTTTTGGCCGTGTCATGTCAAATTTTACAGCCCAAAAGCAAAACATTTCAATTTGCCCCTGGAGCTTTACAACCTGTACAGTGCACGACTCGCTGTCCTACACATTAGACCCTCACTACCATGACAGAGCACAGTAACATGACTAAAGAGAACTTCAAGTACCTTCGAGGTGCTTCTTCAAATTAGACTTTGAGTTTTTTGATGCAGAAAGCAGCTTGGTTGATGGCAAGTGGACAACATTATGGTGCTTACACTGCACCACAATGTTGGGACTTTCTTGACCACGTTTGTAGCTAAGATGTTACTTGTATTTCCATGCCAAAAACACATTCCTAACAGTGTTCTGGTGAATGGAGATGACTCACAGCCTTTGTTTAATATTGTACAAATTCTGCATGGAATTTGTCAGATATGCAATATGTTCTGTCATCCACAGGACAATCAGTAATTTAGAAGCTGAGCAGCGACACTCCTCTGCATGTTCTTCTTTTGATTTAAAAGCCCCCGATGCAGTGTTACTCAACCTGATCTGGCCGGGGAGCCCTTTAAAGGTGCAATATGTAGCCAATGCTTGTGCAAAAATGAGTTCAGCTAATACATGATCTATGGTTGAAGCAAGCCCCCTCCTCCCCAGACATGACAGAGACAGGCAGGCTGCTGGAGCACAGGACACATGCAACCTCGTAAATTGACAAAAACAAGCAAAAACGAGTCCGCGACTGTGATCTGATCAGCAGATTATAGCTCTCAATTGTCTGTCAATGTAAAGTTACGCCCATTATCAAAATAAACAATATATAAAATATAATATAAATAAAAGCCCACTGCACTGAAATAAACACTCAGGGCCCCATTTCCCAGAGCCTTTGTAGCGCTACGTGCTTCCTAAGTTGTGTCTTAAGGTCTCTCTTAAGCTTACGGGCTGTTTCCCAGAGTCTTCTCAGTTAAGATATATCTTCTGAAAGATATATCTTAAGACGAGTGGTCTGAACCACTCATAAGCTGTCTCTTAGTGATGCGCTCTGTTCATCCTGTCACAGTTTTAGCTTTATTAGGTCAAAATTATGCTTTCGAAATGGACAGTTTTAGTATCGCGCACATCAAGGCTACTTGCGTAAATTACATCATTAGGTTAAAATTAACTTCATGAAAAACAATAATTAATATTGCATATTGTGATTATTTATTTATTTGAGCTAAATAACTGAGGATATGTTTTTTTCTGAGTAGGCTATGTTGCTATATTATTCTTATGGTTTAATTTTCATGAGGGCTGGTGTGTGTTTTGTTGTTATTTGTTTTCCGCCAAGCACATCGAGCGCTTTAATTAAAGGACAAAGAGCCACAAAGTCAAAGGCCTGTGATCATTACTGCGTTTAATACAGTAAATTGTGTCTCTACCATCTGAATGAGACACACAACACGATGTCTGACACCAGCTTTGTGTGGAAATAATTCAAATTTTTAAACAATGAAGATGCAAATTGTGTGCTGAGCTGGAGGGATAAAATCCACTGGACTGATGTTTGCTGCGACATTTCGAGGTGAAAGCCCAAAGTTTCAAGGATACTGAATTCATACTTTATCCAAAACACATCTGGATGAAATACTGCAGCATCCAATGGTACCTTCAGGCTGTGGCAAAAAGAGTCCCTCACTGAAAAAAGATGCAGAATCACCTGAATAATCCATCCAAAGCCTCACAGAAAGTGAGTGAGAACTTGTTAGATTTTTACTTTTTAACTTTGAGTGATCATAAACTAGGCGCTCAGCAGCCGCATCTGAACGCAAACGGAATGTGGATTTTTTTTCTGCTCAATATCATGACTTTAAAAACAGCAAATGACTTGATTTAATGAATTTCGTTAGTTTAAAATGTGATGAATGAGCCTATTCAGTCAGACAATAAGAGACCACACAGTGAATTTGGCATTTCATCCTCCATGCAGCTGCAGCGAAGGTCAAGCTACACACAGCATGTGCAGTTTATATATGTTCATTATAATGTTGATTAATGTTGAAATCATGTTTTCCCACCACAGTAATAATTGGTAATACCACCAGATAATAGACTAAAGTGGTCATCTCGTTGAAATGTGTAATTTCGGGAAAATATGAATCCCTACCTCATCACATTATATGTGCCGATATTTTAATTTAAAGACAGCCCAGTATGAGCGTGTATGGTGATATGTGTTTCTTGTTTTGACATTGCAGAGTATCTGAGTCTGTACATTGACAAAGATGGGCATTAGAAGTGCATTGATGGAAAAAGAGAGACAAACACGTATGCTGTTGTTTCAATAACAAAAACATTATTGGTGAGCAGCGATCACGTTTCCCTGCTTCATCATTAGTCTCCTTGTTTAGAACGGAATGCGCAAAAGTCATTTTTTTATGTGATATGCCTCAGGCGTATTAGGACTAAAACGCTGCTAAAACGCTTGTCTGGAAGGAAATTTGGTTTTAAAGCGCTGCTTTAAAAAAAAAACGTGTATGTGTGGACCAGGCTTCAAATAGTTCAGCAGATGATCTCTCGAAGGCATAGCCTCATTTATAATATAATATTTGATGGTGGTAAAATTATTATTGCAATACTTGTTATGTTACAAGATCATTTATTTAACTTTATAAGAGATCAATCGATGCGTGCACCATCGATTAATACCCTTACAATGTACCTTAGCAGCTCCTCCTTACGAGCACCCGCTAAGAGACAGTTTGGGAAACACTCGCAGGAAAAGAAGTTTGTTTGCTAAGACATACTGTATCTTAGAGACCTTCGTAGAGCGCTAAGATACATCGAATCTGGTAAAAGGGGCCCTGGACAATGAGTTAAGTGGCTGCCTGTCTCACTGCCAAACTCCATTAACATTTTGATCAATTTAATAACTATAAACATCTACGCCTTCTACAAGATCA
>JAJHUR010136645.1:0-24923 GCA_027495735.1 Lutjanus campechanus
ATCATTGTCTTTAAATGTGGGAAACAAATCCACATATAAAAAAGAAGGTTCACAAATGTTTTTTCTGATGTTCACATAAATATTTCTCATTTTAAATAAATGTAATACAAAATCTAGTATTTTAAAGTCTTTGCTTTTTTCATCAAAAGCTTATTTGGATGTTGTTACATTTATATACAAACTGTTGAACCTGCTTTTACAAACTGTTTGTCATTAATGCATTTGTGAGTCAATCAGCTGTGCAGGGGTCAACATGGCGTCACATCGCTGCTCTCAGGAGCTAAATGATGACTCACTTATCAAGCAGGATTAAATATGTTTGTGTGATTAATGCTTGCTAAGTTAATGATGTGTCATTTATCACAAGCGTTAGCTAAGAGGTTAGCTGTAAACTGCTAACGAACAACATAGGATCATTGGCTAGCGTTATCATAACTGTAAAATGTACTTTTAAAAAATACTGTTTTCAGGCTTGATGAGAGATGAGAGGAAAAGAGGGAGGGAGAGAAAGATGAGACAAAGAAACGTGATGCTATGGCTAAAGGCCGGCGTTCCAACTCCAAGACCGGAAAGGTAATAATGCTCTATTTACCAGCAGATGTAGAAAAACATGATGTATTTGGCATAAATGCATTGTACTTAATGCTTTCCTCTTTTTTGAAGCTATATTTTGTGCATATGTACGTCAGACTAGCAACACGTCATCCAGTCCGAGTCAGCAAACTTATGGTTTCATATAATGGGAGAAATCAGAAAAATGAGAAAAAGCTGCTGTGTAGCAGGTTGTAAAATTAATAAACGTATAAATCCATCATGATTTCTGGTCCTCCATCCCTCCTGGAGAGGAAAGGATCCCAAACAGAGAGCAGAGAGACGGTCTGAACCTCCAGAGAACAGTCAGTACAGCAGCGTCAGACTATCGTCCCTAAATAAATCCCAGCTTTGTTCAGACCAACAGTTGTCTGTGAACAGGTTTTGTTATTTACAGACAAAAAGAAGCCTAATGATACCTGGTAATTCAGTATTAGCAGTGTCTGCTCACTGTGTTGGCTCATTGATCCACTTGGAAAGCTGAAGACTGAAGCAGCATGACAGCGGACAGATTAACCTTAAATTATTAAGATATCGAGAACACTCTGGTTCAGGGAATAATTCTTTGACAGGTCTATAACACAAAGGTTTGTTAAATTTGACATGAATTCATACAAACTTGTCAAAATTGTGATTCAGAAACATATAAAATTGCATTGTTGTCTGTGGGATCCTAAAACGGGGCGTGGCCTGATGTTTTGGTGAAGAACCCGTATCTGTCAGTCTGATGTGTACATGTCAAAACAAAAGCAGTTCATATAAAGGCAACTCACAGCAAACTACCAACATTTACATAATTTCCCTGTTATACCCTGATATAATGTAAAAACTGCACTTTGTCGTTTTCTGGATTTCATTGGCTACACAAAGTGTCAGTGTCAGTGTTTTTACATGAGAGAAGAAGGCAGGTTCTTCTTGTCATTCAGATTCTCATTATTGCGGTCTGCGGACGGGACATGGAAGCTCCTATTGGCTGAAACGACGTGTCAATCAAAGGGCAGCGGCCATGATGAGATGAAGACTGTTCTTTCATCTGCATATAAAATCCAGACACACAGGGATACAGTTGGATGAATACAACTTCCGCCGGTTCGTTTGTGGATATTTATTGATGGAAATTGTGTATTTTGGACTAAACATGTTACTGGATTGGATCGACTGGACCTTTACCAGTGAAAGAGGATTATTTTTTGTCTGAATATTATTAATGTCTGGATTACTGCGAGTCTTCAGCGGTGACTTGTCTCAGTTGTGTTGTTTGCTTGTTTGCTTGTTTGTGGTGTTGATTGTACCTGCTGTTGTGATCCCATGTCAAAAAGGTTGGACAGTGGACACACAAGATTATCTCAGCTTTCTAAACGTATGTCACATTTACAGCCACCGTTTAATTCTCTGATGGTGGACCGTCAGTGTTCAGGATAGTTTAAATTGGTTATAATTTGTGTAATTTAATTTGAAGGAAATGGTTGCATTTACCACACACAATCTCTTATCCTTTTGGAATCATGCAATTTTAATGTTTGTTATCATTTATAAAATACAAATTATAGTGTCAAACTAGTCTAAAATGAAGTGTTTTCGTCAAAAGACGTGATGATGAGGTTTGTTTTAAAGCAGCTTATTTCTAAGCTTCTTCTTTGGTCTTCGTGCTGACAAGAAATCCTGTGTGAAACAAAGCGCTTTACTGAGGAAACATGAATGATTACGTAAAAATAACCAAAAGAAGAACATTCAAAATTAATTGAGGAACAACAGTTCAATCAGTACAACAGCCAGATTATTTTTGTCCTACAAGTGTTTGGATTATTGAACAACAAAAAGCTCCCTGAAATCTGATCCTATAATCCATCCCTTCACACTCCTCGACAAAATCTCCCCATTCTGCTAAACAGAAATATGTTCTGATTTATGTAAATGCGGCACAGTGTCTTTGGGGTGGTATTTAGGAAATAGTGAGACTGATTGTAATGGGGAGTGTGTGTGTGTGTGTGTGTGTGTGTGTGTGTGTGTGTGTGTGTGTGTATGTGTGTGTGATCCTCACAGATGGCTTATTTGTGAAATGGATGCGAGCAGGGCTGGTTTACTAAAATGTGATTTTCTTGTCTGTGTACATGGCTGTGAATTGTAATGAGGCTCCGGGATAAAGGCGGCAGCAGCTCCTGCTGAGACCATGAAGTCACATTATAATAAAATTATACAATACACCTCCTGCAGAGCTCCTCCGGGAGGACACAGCAGCTCCTGGACCCACCGGAGACACACCATCACTGAGGGCAGAGTTTCTCTGCTGCCATGTGCAGTTCAGTCAGTTTCAGTTCAGTCCGATGGAGTCAAAAGATTTGGATCTTCAGCTGTTGTGGTCACCGTACAGACCGCCTGTTTCAGGTGGCATCGGCTATCTGCGTTTTCAAAGTCCCCGTTGCTATGGGAAACAACAACAACCACAGAGACGGCAACATACGCGCTAAAAATAGGAAGTTATTCTAACCCTAACCTGTTCTGCTAACGGCACAAACATGCAGCTGTTACCTTTTCTTTTGTGGTGATTTAGACATTTCGATGCCGGGACTCACATACCCACACGGAAAAGTTCCACAAAAACAACTTCTGCACGACACTGTTTCACAGGGAACAAATTCTGGGCAGGACAATTGTTGTTGGCTTAAAGGGAGAATTCACCCAAAAATTAAATTATCTACTCACCCTCATGGCGATTGAAGGGTTTATTTTGTTAGTCCACAGAACACTGCTGGAGTTTCACAGGAAAACAGTGTTACAGAATCTCTCAAACTATGGAAGTGAATGGTGACCAGTTTAAAAATGTGTCCATACTGCTTGTCTGGCATAATCCAAGTCTCTTTCAGTCCCGACATGCCATCTGCACACCGTCACACACCACACACACACACACACACACACACACACACACAGTTCAGACAATCAGAGAATCAGAGAATGTGGCTTCAAACTCAGGATGAAGGATGCAGTGAAGATTCAGGCTACAAACATGGTGCAAATTATATTTTTCGTCAATCTGACATATTAGCACATAGAATATATAAGTACAGGAAACAGGAGGGAAAGTTTGACAGGTATTTGCTCAGCACAGAGCCAAAAGAGGCGGGGCTTAAGAAAGGTCAATCAGTCTGGCAGTCCAACCCATCTGAACCGAACTGAGGCACATCAAACCATAGTTTAATTTGATCCGGACCAACACCGCCTCTTTCAGTTTAACAGAAGATCGACTGTTCGGTCCGAGGGAGGTTTCACACAATGAAAGTTTGGTTTGGATCAAACTGGAAATTCAGGACCAAACACGGCTGGTGTGAAGATGTTTATTCTTAAAAAAAGTCCTTTACACTAGTTTGTGTTCTGTGCAATATTTACTTTAATTTAATTGAAAATTATAATAGGCACTGTTCATTATTTTATGGCATTTTACAGAAAAAAAAAGATTAATCGACAAAATGAAAATAGAGCCTAAAATGAAACTATAAATTTATGTCTAGAACGGAGCCAAAGTGAGACAACTTCAAATTATAAGATAAAGATTCTTCTTCTACTGATCACTAACAGACAGTCTGATGTGAATCGCTTTGGGGCCGAGGCACATCAAAAATGTTTTCTAACAAATGAAAATGCGCAGAAATGTAATTATTTCTCGCTTTGTTTGGGAGCCACTGACACACACGATACCAACGCTCACTGAGGCGTCAAAGCCAGAACACTCACTCATTACAACAGATAATGAAAGCGGTCGAGAAACATATTCAGTCACTTCAGATTCAGTCCCACATCACATCCTGAGCATTCAAATCAATTTCTTACTCAGACAACATCAGTTTTTTTTTAATAATCTCATCCTCATTCATTTCTTTGGTCTCAGTACTTTAGTTTCTTTAAACCAGGAACAAAAAGCAGTCGAGTAAGAGAAAAAGTAATTAGATGTAAATTACTATAATTGAAGTTATTGATCTGTATGAATAGTTTGTGCTCCCATTGTTGGCCATATTGATTAATTCTCCCTAAGGCTCATTTTCATTCCGATTAGTAAAGGAAGATTTTCACCTATAAACACACAACAAAAATCATCCTTCACCAGCAGCATCTGCTCTCTGTCTGTTTGGATAAATGATAAACTGTATTTGAGTGACATTAAAGCATCTTTACCACCTCTGCCATGACCTGACGCTCTGCCCCGCCCCCGAGGTCAGCAGCATCAGTCATTATCTCGCCACCGTCACATGCTTGAAGGTAAGAACCATAATTGACATTTACAAGAAACACGTAAGCTATCGAGCCGCGGCTCATCTCGATGCCTCCACAGCCGAGTGATGAATGCTAACTGACATCAAAGTACATGTGACTTATGGGACATGAACAGTATGTAAAACATATGATTTATAACGGCACGCTGCAGGCAGGAGCTGGTGCACGTCTTAAAAAGTAGGTTATGTGTTTGTCAGGTTGCAGCCTCAGAGGAAGCTCAGAGGAAAATGATTATTTTGGTTATTCAGTATCTGGATTTGAATTATCTGACTTTATAGCTTATAAAAACAATGGATGTGTGAGCAGAGATAAATAAATGACGATAACTGTTGGGTTTTTTGTCAGAGAATTCATAATCTATGTTTGATGTTCCATTTACCAGGAAAGTGTCTATAAACTACATTGATAACATCATAACGCTGTATACTGCGAGAATGAAAGAGACAACAACAACTTAAAAGACAGTAATACATTATTGAAACAATCTCAGAACCCATCAGCTGTCGTCTGATGATAATTTAGCCACTGAGGGCCATGGTGAATGTGGACTCGTTCCCCGCCACTGACAAGAGATCTCGTCAACTGCTGTTGTCACTGTGAGGAGGTAGAGGACACTGTGACGCATCAGCTGACACAAAATTGTCACTCAAAGAAGAAAGTAACCACTGGAATTGAGCAGCAGAAGAAGATGGTGTTATCTAGCATGAAAACATCGGTGCTCAGCTGCAGAGCTGCAGGTCAGAGAGCATCATGGCCCAGCCGCAGAGCACGGGCACAGAGCACGGGCACAGAGCGGGGCTGCTAACACTGCAGCCCCAAGGAGTCACCCTGCATTGGGTCAAAGAACCCCCTGATCCAGGCACAGAGTGGGGCTGCTCGGTCTGCAGCCCCAAGGAGTCACGGGTCAAAGAGTCCCGCGATCTGAGCACAGAGCCCGCGCACAGAGCGGGGCGTCTCACAGTTCCCGACCTCCACAGCAGCCAGTACACAGCGAGGCTGCTCACACCACAACACCTGGGATTCGCGCCGCAGCCGGGGCAAAGGGCGCTCCAACCCCCAGGCCTCTCGGAGAGTTTCGGGCAGGTGCGGGACACACACAACTAATGTTAACCACGCAGTTCTGGCACTGGCTGGCAACTTAATTAAAAAACACTGGCGGGAAAAGAGTTTAATGGGTTCTGGCATCGCCAACAGATGCTATAACACTTACATTTCTCAACTTATGTCCTTTTATATTGAAGAGTTTATGTGGAAGAAGTTGTAGAAAACAATTTTCCTGCACCAAGTAGTCCTAAACCCTTGAATATAACATTAGTCGCTGAAATTTGGTTAAGAAACATAAATGTTACAGTGCTTTTTACTTGAAAATGGCAACGCCCTTTAAAGTCTTGACCGGAATAAAACAGCAGCGATGTTGACATGTTATAACAGGATGAAGCGGTCGATGCAGTGTTTACTATTACAGTATGTCTGTGGTGTAGCCAGAGGACATCCAATTATCTGGATATCTGGGCCAAGATTTCCTCTTCAGTCATTGTTTACAGTCTGATTAGCAACTTGACATGCATGAACGGAGTTGGAGATTCCAGCTAATCTCTATAAACATGTTTGCACATGAATGCAGATAAAAAGAAAAATCGTCATCAAAAAATAGCCAATTGTGGTCAGTAGTCCAGGCATTTTACCCGAGGCTGTGGGTCAAACGCGCACAAAGCGCAACGAAAACAAACTGAATGTATTTTACGTTCTGAATTAGAGAAAAAAAGAATCCTAAGGGATCATAACTTTATGCAACCTGAGCCTGCTCAAACATAAGTGGTCAATAGGCCAACTACTCAGACTACAAATGGAAACCAAAACGATCCAGATACTAAATCTCGTCCTTTGCCAACAGATTCTGCAGTCATAATGCAGATATGTGTTTATGGAGATTACTCTGTATGTATACAGCTCCAATAAAGTGTTTAATTTTCATCTATGCACTAAAGAAAAGTGCACAGAGACAAATAAACACTGATAAACAAAGAGCCTTTTCAAAAAGCAGGTACTGTTATTACCTTTGTTGGCTATAAAAGGAGCTCAAATCAACGTGTCAAACCTCCCGCTGTGTGTTATAAAGATGCAGCAGGGTTTCACACTCCACTACACCTCCCTGATAGCATTCAGAAACATAATGCATCATAAAACTAATTCTTCTGCGCAATCTTCTCTTATCCTCTCACACTCGCCCATAAATTACTCTCCGTGCCATGAAAAACATGGATTATGACGACATGGTTCAGTGGAAACCATTTACCTCGCGTGCTGTAATCTGCAGAAGATGTTGGGAATGTGACATGAGCCCAGCCGACCGTACTGGGAGGACTGGAAACAGAGTGATGGAGGTTTAAAAACAATTTGTTTTGCAGCAACATATTGGTGTGTAATGGATCATCCATTTCATATGAACACACTGCATTAGATGAGATTAGAAGGCCGTACGGCCTGCCGTGGTGCAGCAGAATGGGAGGTATAATAACAAGCTGCTGACGACAAATCCCTCGACTGCTGAGCTGAATCGTGCCAAGGCGCGCTGTGGAGGATTTCATCTCATATCTGTCTCGTATCGCTGTCAGAGGGAAAATGAAACATGTCTTGTTGCATTTTGAAGTATCCAGGCACAGAGGTGGATTTTCCTGGATGACGACCAATGAAAAACTGAATATAACGGGTCGAAATGGATTCTCAAGAGGCATGATGGGAAATGTAGACCAGGTGCTGATGGATGAATTATTAAACAGGTGTACTGGGCACAGGCTCAGGGGCCAAAGGTGTCCGGGGGCCCCTGGGCCAGACCGTCTGTTTGAAGTGACTGTTATTCCTTTGCAAAAGTCAATCACATGACAAACAGACGCAAAATGACGCAAAGGTACCACAAAGAGACAGAAAATGACACAAAGAAATGCAAAACTATCACAAAGAGACACTAAAGTACCATAACGACACAATACACATCCACAAAAAGACAAACTACCACATGGAGACAGAAAACAGCTATAGAGGGACAAAAAACTAACATAGAGAGACGCAAAAATACCATAAGGAGACACAAAACAACAACAGCGGGACATAAAATTACCACAAAGAGATATTACCAACAACCGAGACACAGAAATACCACAAAAAGACATGAAACCACCACAATGAGACAGAAAAGAGCTAGAAAGGGCCACAAAACTACCACAAAGAGAGACAAGCGTACCACAAACAGACACCAAACAACTACAGATACACAAAAGAACCACAAAGAGATATAAAACTAACACAAGGAGACAAAAAACAGGTACGAAGAGAGACAAAACTATATGTACGTCCTCCTAAATTCACACAGTCTGCTGTGTATACAGAATAAATGTCTGGCTGTGGTTTCAGAGTTTATATTTGACTTAATGTTCTCAGCACACGTCTTTATAAATCTGCTGATAAAACCAGTCTGTTGGCCAAGAAGAAGCTCCACTAACGGTTAATGGAAAACCCTCATTACATATTTTTACACATCATTACACATCATCAATCTGCAACACTAAGAGCATTTTAGAGGCTGTATTCTGTGATAAAGTGCCATAATTTAGTTTTTTTTTTCCCTTGACCAGCTGTGTGTGCATCCACTTCAGTTACTCACTTAGAGAAGCGTTCAGTCTTCCAGAACCGACTGTACAACCCTCAGCAGACCAGCTGACCTCGGACACTCTGTGAATAATCGTGTCAGTGATTCCTCCTGAGAGCAGAACAGACAACCCATCTCCTGGCTACAGTCCAGGTGTGCTGTGTGTCTGTTCGTAGCGATCGCACCATTAATTATCCTGCATAGGAGGTCAGCTGTCCATTTGTCAACGGGCAGCTTGTACAAGCACCTCCAGCTGCCTTCCAGGGACTCATTTTGGCCAAATGACCCCAGTCCACTTTGACACTTTCACCTCCACTAAGGACTTTAGATGACACACTGTGACATACAGCTGGTTTCCTGCCTTCTTCTCCAAAGTTTCAAACTGTCCAAGTCCTGCAGTTGCAGAAGTTAGAAGCTTGTCCGCCTCCTCCTGCTAGTCCCACACAGGAGGAGCACCAGCCACAGAAGGAAAACTATGATGTCCTCCATCATCCCGCTACTCAAACCTGGGCTGGATTTAACATTAGGGCAACTGGACAAACGCCCAGGGCTCCAGTAGCTCTAAAGGGTCCAGGGCACAAGCAAAATATCTGGTTAGATCTTGTTTTATGTTAACTTGTGTGCCTGCTCACACACTGACAGCTGACGCACTCTCCCCTGAATCAGCCCACTATATGCACATTCTTTACATCATTTAATCCATAAAACTTTATACAGCGCAGACGGTCCAGCACTGCGGACTAAATGTCACAATCATAATATGAAATACAATTTAATGTCGCTGTTAGTTTTTAGAATAATAATTTCCTAAACGCCAGAATGTTGATGCAGAGTTTCCATGAAAAGACGAGAGATTCTGCTCTGTTTCACTCAGCAGTGCAACACTGTGTGATACTGAGTCTTAGAGGAGAAAAGGAGGAGCGACTGATTTAGAAGTCATCACTTTCCCTCCATTAAGTGAAATCCTGTGGGCTGTGACTTCATAGAAACGGATCATAAGCTTGTGATGTTTGTTGTAACTTCAGTTGATACCTGCTGTTGGTTTCCTCAGACATCACACAGGTTGAACATTTGTGCATCTGTAAATCATAATTTCTCTTGAATGCGCTTGATGACTGTCAGACATTGAAACATTTGATATATTTACTGTGGGGATGTGGGGTTTTCTGGACAAAGTCTGATTTGTTGAACATTTTATCATAATTTATCCTAAAAATGTACCTGATGATATACCAGGCGGTTGTAGTTTTAGGTTGGAGCACTGCAGTTTTCAGCAGAGATGCACAGACCTTCATCACCAGTCTACCCAGCATCCTCCATGATGATCCATGGTAGGACTGGATCGCAAAACTGGACTTGTATGCACCGCACCAGGGGCAGATCTAGAGAAGATTCATTCTTAAAATTTCTAAGTAGCCACAACTTTTCATATTTTTGAATAAGAGCCTCCAAAACAGATGTGGCAGCTGCACAATATTTGAAAGTATAATGTCGTGTTACTTGTACACAGATTAAAGAGGCGGAGCTGCTTTTACTACAATTAATTTAAGAAGCAGTGATATTATATTATTGCACATGAACAGCCAAAAAAAGGAATTATGTTCTGTGTTCATCTTGTCTCTCTCTGATTTTTAATTACCTGTCACGAAGAAGAGTAAACACATTTTCTGCAACATATTAAATGAAGGCACCCTCGCCGTGACATGATAAATACTGAGACTAAAACACAATTAGTCTGATGTCTCACTTCAACACACAAAACAGATGAGCTGCCAGATGATTTCATGACGACGAGATTCAAGTACAAACACTGACTTTAATTTCAGAGCTCTCGCTGTGACGGCACACGGGAAACAAGTGGAGGCCTTTTTTTTTAAAAAAAAGCTCCCTATTGGCAAAGTGTTTGGACACAATCGAGTGAAATCAGTCACCGACACGCTTCAGCTGCAGCTTAAACAGATGCTTCACGTTAACACTTTCTCACTAATTTCCCCCCAGATTTTACGAGGACACAGTTGAGCTGGATGAGTAGTTACCGTCATTGATCATCCATGTTTGTCTCTCAGCTCCACAGCAAGAAAAAAATGACGTGTGGGGGCTTTTTTAAAAGACTATTTTCACTGCAGTGATTTAGTCAACCTACCTCAGAATATAAAACTCTGTCCTCCACAGGAGAAAACTCACAGGAATCCACTGAAATCCTCACAGAGGAAAATAAGATTTCCAAGGATTTTGGATAACCAACTGGATTAGTTGATGATGAAGGACTGTGTGATACTTATTAAAAAATATATATAGATTCACATTTTTCAACAGGTATTCAAGATTTTTAGGAAGGTTCCTTTCTGTAAATATTTGTGATCCACTCTGACACATGCTGGTCCTCTGGACACTCAGTGAATCTCTGTAGAGTTTCTGCTCTCAGACAGCAGCTCTCTTCACCAAGTAAAGGTTTGTGTATTTTGCATCTCAGTTTTTAAAAATTTGACTGTTGGAGCAGCCGAACTGCACAAGTTCTTCCCAACTTCCCATACAAAAAAGTAAGTGGATAAGCAGAAAATTGACGTCTCGCATTCATTCACGCTCATATTGTGGGAAGACGCCACCGCAGCAGCGGCAGCTTGTTAACTTCCGGTACTTCGCCGTATTCATCTATAAATCTTCCGCTGCTCTCCCCTCTGCAGCGCGTCGCTCAGATCACATCATGCATAAACACATATGATGGCCTGGACATTATATCCTTTAAAATATCTCCCCACGTTCCTCTGCCTCCACCACAGCTGCACCGATGAAGTGTTTCAACAGCTCCACTTCGTTAAAGGTGAAGCTGCAGCTGGAGCAGATAAAAAATGTCTCTTTGTACACATACATACATTATGAATGCTCCACTGGAGTTTGTTTACTTGTGTTTTACCACAGACATCAGTTTCTTTACAACACTAGACAAATATCTACGCCTGCTGCTGCTTTGTCGCTTTTCCTAGACAATAATTCACAGTTTTATATAAGACTACCTCAGTGTTTATAATAAAAAAAAATAAAACGGCAAAGACAAAAACAGCCTGATAATCAGCCTCTGCAGACTGCTGACAGGAACAAGCTGCTCTATTCTCCATCAGCGCTCCATTCATCTGGAGATTAAAGCAGCCGTGACTGGATGTAATACATTTACTGGTCTTTAAAGCATGACGCTTCAAAATGACATCCCATAATCCACCGCTGCCTCACCTAAGACGTGTGTGTGTGTGTGTGTGTGTGTATCCAACCTTGTTGTGACCATTTTTAACTGCATTAACAGCGACATCATTACGTTGACACATCCTTGGTGTTTATTGGTTAATACATGATAAATGAGGCTCCTCAGCTCTGCACAGCCGGCGTCCTCAGACTCGCTGAAACATAAAATTAATTGTTTGATCCTTTTAGTGAAACCACATAATGGGGCTCAGAAAATGTGGGAAACGATGAATATATACAGAAAATTAAAAGAAGAAGTGCTGTTATTTTGCAGATTAGCTTTGGGCAGCTGGTGAGGATATAAATAATAAAAAAAAGAGGATATTAAAAGATAAATAAAATTTGACCTGGTGTTCATGGCTCAACACTGAGGATGCACAGATATTAACAGCTCACTTAAGTGTTACTATTTTGTAAATTAAGAGCTTAAAGCAGCAAATAAACTCAATAATATGTTTCAAGGCGTTTATAAAATCTCATAAAACTGATCTGGATTGAGTTACGTGAGTCACGTTTGAAAACTGTTGTAAAATACTGAATTAATGCACACCCACCTAACTTAATCCAGATCAGCGTGCCCCTGGTGGGATTAATAAAGTTGTCTGTATCTGTATCTGTACCTGTAACTGCACGAAAAATTCAAGACGTCAAATGTTGTTGTGAATTTTTAGCTACTGGGTGGGCTAAACCTGGAAGAGTGGATGAAAGAGACGGACAGGACGGAGGAGGAAGATAAAATAAAGGACTGAGGTTAATGGCAGAGAAATCAAACAGCTGGAAAAGTCAAGAAAAGAAGGCCAGACAGACTACGTGGTCACTGAACTGGGCTCTTGATCAGTTTCATGCCACTGTGAAGAACAGTAAAGTTGAACCCCTGTGGTTTCAGCAGTTATGATGACCTACATTTGGGGTTTAACTGGTAATTCAGTCGATCCTGGTGTCCCAAGTTTATCGTTAGAAACATTATCGTTGGAAAACTTCGCCAAGAAGGATGCAACAAAACATCCTACCAACAACAAGCGCACACTCGGGTGAAAATAACAGAGAAAGACAGTGTATGAGGTTTGAGCAGTCCGGTCCCAAAGTGTCCTGTCACTTTGTGAGAAAAATAACGTCACCTCTTGTTGCTGTCGCCCAAATCCTTCGGCCTTTCATAAGCATCCAAAGCAGACAAACTAGAACAACGATAAAGCTTTTGTTTGTTTGTTTGTTTTTTGAGAGAGATTATTTTTGGGGCATTTTGCCTTCTTATAGGGACAGTTTAGGATATGAAAGGAAAGAGGGAGGGGAGAGAGGAGACAACACGCAGCAAATGTGTCGCAGGTGAGAGTCTAACCATCGGGACCGATAGCCTCGGTATAACATATACTAACTTTAAGCTTGCTGCCTTGTCCGTTGTTACTGTGCCTCCGTGTTGCTTGGCAACCATTCCACTAAATGTTGCTGAGGAACTATATTTCTTTGTGGTAGAATGATTATTTGTTATCAATAACATTTTTTTTATTATTCTTATTATTTTATGAAACCTTGCCAGGTGTGACTGTAATAAAGACAGTGATGTTAGAACAGCTACAGGAAGCCCCTCAGCTCTTCCTAAAAATCACTGCAAACCACGACCTTTTGGGGCTTATTGCTTTGATATCACACAATTCATTTGATGAGAATGAATAAAAATGTGAGAAACTGTTGCCAAGTTTTTATATTAGCTTGACTTGTTGATATCTGCCACTAATTTTTTAATAAAAGCATCAAGTGTCAAGTGTTAAAATCAAATGGTGGCGAATGTCTCGACAGAAAACTGTCACTGATTCTGTTCATGGACAGTGTAAAGAAAACCCTGGATAACTTTTTCTAAAGCAGCTCCTCTGTGACAAAAGCTTCTCAGACACATGTTGTTGTCTGACTGTTATTTCTCACTGCTCAGCGTGGACGCTCTCTCAGACACCATGTGGCTGTTGAGCTGCGTGGATTTCACATTTTAGGTTAAAAAAAGAATAATCTGTTCACTTAACTCACATCATCATGGCAGAAATTCAAAGTGGCACCAAATCCCAGAAGAACCATTGAGTGGGATTAATTTTTAGGTTTTAAATTGTTTTATTCCTCCAGCTGTAAAACAGCAGCTGGCACATCAGAGCTCAGGGACAGTAAAACGGAGATGAGCTCATGTGTGACGGCACATCAAACACATTCAACGAGCGCTTTACTCCATCTTTCATGATAACTGGACGCCAAAACAACCTGAGGCACTACGAACAGCACTGTCAGGCTGTCCTACACATCTGGACTGATGTGGAAAAGTTAAAGAGGACTGTCTCAGTCACGCCAGGGTTTGACATTCAGCTTTATCGGCCACTTGACCTTCAGGACATCCCAACTAACTTGTCTGAAAAATCAACATGGATTTGAACAATTATATATTATACTAATGTACTTTCACATTAGTTTGGTTTAGAATGTAAAACTTTTACTTACTAGCAGAGTAGGGTTGGTATTAGTACTTTTGCTTCAATAATGGACCTGAATCTCTGGTCAACACACCCACAGCCTGACTGCACCTGTATGTTTCCGACTGAGCCTTCCCCTTTAAAGAAAGTGGGTTTGTGGGTAACCTGTGTGTCAGATCAGAGCTGCCACAGTCAGAAACACAGAAAAATATGAGCAAATGGGCAAAAGTTCATGTCGAGTCCTGCACACACAGAGGAACCTGAGTCGACTCACACATTGTAAGGAGCAACAGCGTGGAAAGCTGTAAACTTTACAAACCGAGTCTTCAAACTAACTGTGACTGAAGCACAGAAGGATGATGGAGGAGCAGCGTGCGTGACGCCGGACAGCGTGAGGCAGGCCGGCGCTGCTCCGGTCTGTTTCAGCGAATCACTTTGAGGCAGACGGTGGTCCACTGCGATCGACTCTGTGGCTGACAGCGCTGTCAGCAGCCTGGCAGGAGAGACGCTCAGTGGTACGCTGGGATTTTATAACTGAACTATTATTTTATCTGACTGTGTGGAGCTCTGATGTTTTAACCTCACAAGTGAGTCTGGTACAGGCCTCACACATATGATAGAAGAAGAAGAATACTGAGAGAAAGAAGGAAACGACACCTGGAAACACTGTGTTTTTAATGTTCGAACATTCAGAGAGAAACAGAGCGAGACTCCTTCTCTCCTCTCCCTCCTTCATCCCTCTCTTCCTCTTTCTTCCATCACCGTCTCTCTTTCTCCCCCTGGTCTCTGAGCAGTGTGTGTGTGTGTGTGTGTGTGTGTGTGTGTGTGTGTGTGACTGAGAGCCATCCATCTCCCACCCCCGGGCGCCTTCTATAATTACAATGGGGCTGCCTTCCCTCCATGCCAGCTAATGCTCCCCTCATTACTGTGTGCAGCAGTGTGTGTGTGTGTGTGTGTGTGTGTGCTTATCAAATACCCAAACACCACCACCTCCGCTCCTTGGTAATCACGCTGTACATCAGCTGTCACCTTTTCACAGCTGAAACAAGAGGCACACACACACACACACACACACACACACACACACTGCTGTGTTTTAAACAAGGTGTTTTCTTACATGTTTAATGTGTGAGGGCACCAGGCACGATGCAGTGTGTGTTGTGATCGCTGAAGCCTGCCTTCATTTAGTGATTAACAAGATAACCTGATACATGAGATAACAAGATAACACAGACACACACACAGACACACACACAGACTCATCACCAGCACACTGACACACACCACTGCTTTGCTCCAAATACAATATTCATGCAACTCAACTTTTAGTGCCGTCCAGCCAGTCAGATGAAGTTTGTATGTAAAGGTTTCATGTACAGTGAGCTTCATGTTGGGGTCCTGCATCAACTTGTTGGGGTTTATTTCACTTTTTTACTGGACTGACATTTATTTTCATAGTCAATTAAACTGTTGATTATTTTCTCAATTAATCGATTAGTTATTTGGTCTATAAAATGTCAGAAAATTGTGAAAAATGTTGATCAGTGTTTATCAAAACTGTGTCCATAGCAACAGTCTACTATGCAGAAATAAGAGACCTTGGAGTGCTGCAATTGACCAATCAGAATCAAGTATTTAACAAAGGGCTGCAACTTTTGCCTGATATCTGAATTGTCAACCCGTTACACACCATTTCCATCTTCAGTCCGACATGGCCTCCGACTGATTTCCCTTGTGGAGCAGGGATTCGATTTTCCTTAACCAATCACTGTAAACCAGCATCATTTTAAGTCGACGCTGGTGCATCGCCATGCCAACACAGACCTACTTTTGTTTTTGTGAGAGAATGAGCGCGTGAGGGGTGATTTTGTTATCGTATAGTCAGGCGTGAAGTGCGCAGATCAGATGTGTGTTGTGTTTTCTGCCACAGAAAAGAAATAAGACGTCCCAGAATTTAACGAGACCCAACAATCAAATGTCTGAAGCCCTTACTTCACTTTGAATCAATTGAAAATTCATGTGCAACTATTACTGTACTCTACAGATTATCAGTAGATTAACTGACCAAGTGTTGCACCTCTTAATTTAAATGTTAAATAAATAAGTTGAGAAATTCCAAACCTTCTGTATATTAACAAGCATATAGATGGAAATTAGAGTGGAGGGTTTATAGCAACATCTGTGAATCAAGTGGAGAACAAATCTACAAAAACAGTGTGTCGCCATGTTCTCAGGTGGATATAAAAAAACATCCACTTACTACTACTTAAATATGAAGCTGAAAGTGAGGCGTTACAAAAGTAGGACTGGAATAAAGCTGGCTTTCAAACTTTTTCTCCCCAAGGCTCACCAAGGAGCAGGCCAAAATCTCAAGGCACACCTGGATTAGGCTCACAGCACACCAGCTGGAAACAACGGCCACAGAGATCATGCGCAGTAAAACAATGTCACAAATATCTAATAAAACTTCACCACAAAGTAAAATGCAAAGTGGAGGCAGAGTGTGTGTGTATACTTTGTCATTAGTCTCTTTCTGAAACATGCGCCTGTGGATTTTTGAAGATATTCCCCCAAAAAACTATGTATCTAGGTAAACTTATATAAACTTATAAAATAATGATCACTCTGCTACGGTTCAACAGCTCCTGTGAGGTTCTGAAAAAGCTTCTGTGACTCAAGAGGGATGTTGCTGTTTACTAAGATCCCATGAGTCCCGTCCATTGGCACGCTCTCAGAGCCCCATGGGCAGCTTGTTCTCGCTGCCAACGTGTCAAATACAGCAGCTTGGTAGTCATCACATTTCTGGAGGCGCCCTTCCACTGTTATGTTTTGATGTGGCTTCAAAGTCAAGTGATGTTAATATGAACAGAAACCTGATTTTACCTGATTTTTTTTTTTAATTTACTCATTTTTAAAATGATCAATTCATCACCATCAGCACCATTATTACTGTGAAGCTGGTGTATCAGAGCAGGTTAGAGTGATGAAGGGATGGATGGAGGATGAAGAAAAGAGATTCCGGGTGTGGGCTGACAGATCTGCACTGCAGAGACGGAGAGAGGAAGAGGAGGAAGGGAGAAAAAGAAATAGCTGCAGGAAAGAGACGGAGAGAGGAAGAGGAGGGGGGGTCGTAAAACACTGAAAAGGTACAGACGACGGAGAGAGAGAAAAGATGTGAAACTGTGGGGGAGTGAAAGATAAATACAGGTGAGAGGAAAACAACTGGGAAAGAAGTAAGAAGAGAGTGGGAAGGTGAGAGAATGAAAATGAGAAAGAGAGAGGAAAAAAGTGAGAAAGAGGAGGAGAGTTGGACTGTGGGAAATAAAAGACAAAAAGGCAAGAGGGAGGGACTGTCCGGAGAGAAATGGACGGCAGGGAGAGGAGAAGAAGCCAGCAGAGGAGGAGGAAGAAGAGGAGAGAAAAGCTAAACATTCAGCCAACTAGCAGCGAGAGAAATGTGAGACGAGGCAACGGAGTGGAAGAGAATTTATAATGGAGAGAAGGAAGGAACCACAGAAGAGAAGAGCGCAGAGCGGAAGTCGAGCGAGTGGTTCCTTTTTTCATCAATATGCCGCTTCAGGGCTTGTGTCCATAAATAGTTTTTTTTTTTTTCCTGAGCAGCAGCGTCTTTTTTCAATTGTTCCAAATGAGGAGAGAACGTGTGTGGCAGCATGCGGCCGCCGGGAGAAAAAAGTGTTACAGCCAGCGTCTTATTTCAGGAAACTCAGACAGTTCTGTGCAGCCGCTCCGAGCATTTCAAGTCGAAAATCTCTGGACTTTTAAGAAGTGCGCCCGTGTCGCCACTGTCGCTACTTTTCAGGCAACCAATCATATATGAGATGAAGAGGGACTTGTCACCCTGGTAACCAAGAACATGGAGGAGAAGCTTGTTCTGTCGTTTTCATGACATGTCAGAAGACAGAACAGAAACAAGAGACGGAAAAGTAAAACATAAAAAGAAAGAAAAATAAGCTGAGAGTTTTCTACCATGTTTTGCAGCCATTTATAGTCCCACTAGTTTCCCTGTCCTCTTTCCCTGACCAAGGATGGGGTTCAGTGCCTGAGATAAGATAAACTTCATTGATCCCATCCCAGGTAAAACTGCAAATTCACGCCTCAACGCCCAAACACACATATATATCCCTCTTCCATACACGGGTACTGGTTTGACTCGGTTTGACTCGGCACATCAACCAATCAAGACAGAGACTTGCACTTCTATTACTATCAAAGACACGCTATTATAAAGCGTGTCTTTGAGTGAAGACAAGCTCTAAACGCTTTTATTATGAAATTAGCAAAATCAGGAGATGTTGGGTTTTCACTGGCAGTAACGACTCCTGTCAGCTGAAATCGAACATGAAGCAGCAGAATTCAGCAGATACCTGAAAGTACAAATAGCGACGCAGGAAAGAAACTAAGCTTCGAGCCACAGAGATTCAGTCAGAAGCTACAAAACTACTGAGAGCTGAAAACAGACACTTTGTCTCTGCAGCACATGCTTGTTTGAGACGCAGAAAGGGGTCGTCAAGGGTTCGCCAGGGTCGGTGAGACCATCTCAGGTGCGACTTGGCACAATAAAAGTGGTAATGAAAAGGTAAATCGGTGAGGCGCTGTAAAAATACGGTAAAAAAGTATCAAAAGAAAAGCCCCATCAGAGCAGGTGGAGGTGTTGGAGACTGAACCAGGTGAAGCAAAGCAAACGTTTTTACTCAAATAACTTTTTTCCACTTTTTTCTTCTAGTACTTGTTGCTCATTTCCCCATCTTTTTACATCCCACCAAGTTGATTTCCTCTCACCTGTCTTTATGTCCTCTTATTGCTTTTTCTTTCACTCCCCCACAGTTTCACATCTTTTCTCTCTCTCCTTCCTCTGTTCTTTTTCAGTGTTTTACTGTTTCTGACCCCTCCTCTCTCTCTCTTCTCCTCTTCGGTGCAAAGTGTTGACGACAACTCGAGTAAAAAAACAGAAAAAGTAGAAAAGTGATATTAGATATAAGACATGGAAATCACATTCTGTTACTACATGACCTACTTCTTGCTTAAAATGTTTTCAGAAACATATTTTAGTGACTGTTGAGTTGTAGTATGAGAAAGATTGTAACCAGGCAGGCAGCCATTATTTTCTGCTGAACGGATGAGTCAAAACCAGGCACCACCCAAGTCACAATATGTCATCCACCAGCTACACACTCGGTGATCCACATGCTCTGGTTGCAAAAAGATGGAAACCCTGGGAATGCCAAACAGTAGTTCACAAACCTATGGCATGGTGGCTCCATCCACTAATTATTCTATTATCTATGATCCCAGTGCTCCCCCCTCCGCCCCTTGCCAGCACTTTTCTGCCAAGAAAAGAAAAACGCTACATGGGCACATACCCTACAGTGTCACTGTGCAGTTGTATCTGATGGTCAGTCTCATTTCTGGGACACTTGATCATCACCTCTGCAAACAAACTCTGGCTAACAAACTGTAGAACATGAATAGGTCCGTATAACAGATTGAAATTGTGAAAAGTTGTAAATGTCAGTGAGTCCTGATAGAAAACCTGCATGTCTGTACTGAACAGCACAGGGCTGGCAGTGCTGTCATCTGTCTTCAACTTTAATGTCCCCAAGGGGAAATTTGTCTCTCAGCCAGGTCAAACACAGAGCACCGACTTGGACATAAAACGTAGTAAATACATAGAATGTAATACAAATATGAAAGACAATGTGAGCCCGCCTGGTCTTTGTAAATCCTGGATAATCCACGTCTATATTGTCTGACTGCTGCCGATTTTTTTCAATCGAGTGGCCACAAAACGACAGAAATGGAAAAGAAAAGGTCATGTTCCAGACATCGATGTTCGCTACAGCAAGTCTCCACCCCTGCAGTGTGCAGCACATTGCAAAAATATGGTCTCACTTTCAGAGACTTTTCTGAGGACGGGGGTCTGAGCAGGAGGTCAGAACTGGAGTGAAGTGCCTCCGGTGGAAGAAATAAGTGAAGTGAGTTCTTGAAAAGTTTCCACGGTGCAAAACAGACGAGAGAGAAGGAGACGGAGGAAGACGTGGAGGATACAGGAACAAATGAATACAAAGAGATCTTCACAAGTGTGTGTGTGTGTGTGGAGAGAGAGGTTAGAAGGCTAAGTGGTGATAAAGACAAACATATCGTTCCATCTCTGCTTCTTCCTGACCTTATTAGGATGTGTTAACTGAGGGGACGTCACAACACACACTTAACCTGTGGGAGGAAAAGATGGAGGGAGACAGAGGAACGCACCAGGGTGAAGGGAAACATGTCATCTTAAACAAACACTTGAGTCAAGTCCTCTTCAAGTCATCATCAATTATATCCTGTTATGGACACACACACACACACACACACACACACCCGACTCCCCTTTGGTCTCCTCTCTGAAAGCCAATAACGATCCACACACTCCTCCCCTCCACCCGTCCACCACCGCTGTATCCAGGCAGAAGCCATTAGAGACGACTCACAGAGGAAAGGAACCTTTTGTGGACGTGAGATGAATCACGTCAGGCGGCGCGGCGGCGCTCGGCGAGGCTCTAACTGCACGCACACGCCTGTCGGCTGTCGGCCCGATACACCAGCTTGAAATAAGACAGGAAGTTGGTCAAGCGGCAACGGTTCATAAGCCCGTTCAAATATTCTTCATGGAGACCGTGAAGCATTCAAAACTGATTACACAGTCGACTGAGTCTCTGCATGAAAGTGTCACTTTTAAACTTTGGTTTAAATGGGCTGAAACCTGCTGGAGTTTCATGAATCTGCTGACAGGTCTTATAGATTTACACTCAGTACGCTTAAAAGGTCCAGTCTGGGATGATTGGAGATGACAAAATAACATTTAATCAGCTCATTTATTACCTGAGGAGACATGCGTTCAAGTTCAGGACAGTCAAGATCGTCAAACTACATTAGCAACAACACACAAGACTCTGCAGCAGTTAACGCCACCGTGGATATGATGTCACTGACAGGAAGACATGTTTGCTGTGAGTGATCTCCAGCTGTATTCAGTGCACTTAAAAATAGAAAGACTCAACATTCATAACATATTGTGTTCATAACATGAGGTGTTGATTGGGTCTGGACTGACTTGCTGTCTGGTCCACATCTGGACTTCAGACCCTGAGAAGTGCTGGTGTCACCAAACTGACTCCAGAGGTCCATTCCTCCAAATGAATTTTTTGGACGCTTTTTTGGGGGCTTTATAATATTCAAAAACTCACCAAATTTGGCGGTCGCATCAGTTACGGTGAAAATTTACGTGTACTGTGGTTCTCGCCGGTGGGCGGAGTGAAGTGGCTCAATAGCGCCATCTAAAGAGTAGCCCCAATAGCATGTTTAACGGGCAAGCATGAAACTCGATACACAAATGTATCACATTGGACCCATAGTACACACCCTACAGGAAGTCAGCCATTTTGCATTTTGTGGTCATTTTTGGAGTTTTCCATGTGTTGTATTTTTAATGAACTCAACCTACAGGAGGGTTTCCCCCCTTTCAAAATGAATCTGGTACCCTGGGTATTAAATGACTAAATGTAATAATATTCCCCAAATCATATTAGTATTGTGATATATTACTTTGTTACTGCTATATTACTGTAACACGCTACTTTTAATAGGCAAGGAAAACCCTGTCACGTTTAGGTCATGTACACTTCAATAAATAAACAAACGCTGAAAATGTCAAATAAAATTCATGTCCACATTTAAAATTACTACCAGAAATGATCCAAGCCCAAACTGGCCAAGTATTTTTTCATTTCATGTAACTATTCTTTTTCATACATATGTAGATTTTTTTTATTAGTAATATTGATTTTATTTATCTATTTTCTTCTTATTTAACAGCTCTTTAAAATATGTTATTTCTGTTATTTGGTAGAGGACTTGTAATGCATGTCATCCCTCATCTCTTTCCTCTTTCTCTTTTTTTTCTCTCTGCCATCAAAATGAAGGTAAAACAGCAACAACAAAACGTTACTGAGAATTCATTTTTATGGGTGTGTTTTGTACATAAACCTGCCTTAAAAGGGCGACTCAATCAACTATGCTCCCAACCTCTGCTTAGCCAAAGTCTCCTGTCCTGGACTAGATTTTCTAAAGCCTGTAAGGTTGAGAGGAAGAGCAGAAGTTTAGTTTTCTCTTAGACCACATTACATTATGCTGAAAGGTTTTAATTGAACTTTTGTCAAAAATAAACTGCCTACCTCAGCTTTAAGACGGGTACATCACGCTGTCTTATTGGACATGAAGGAGAATTCTGACAGGACAGAAATCCGATACAAAGAGCTGTGACCAACATGTCAGAAATCTAAACTAGACTTATTGATTTTGTGTCTTTTTCACACGTAGGAGGGATGTTAAGATTTTTCTAATGGAGAAATATTGATTATGCGTCAATCTTTTTCATCCGGTAACTCAAAGCTTGTGGTGTGCATCAGTCTGTGTTGTTCAGTGAGCAGTAACAGATGAGTTGATGGCTGAAAGGTAAAAAGTGGTTTTGTTTTCTGCCTGAAGGTAACAGAGAGGTTATGGGTTCAAACCCCTCGGGGTCACCGATTTGTATTCTGCAAACAGAAGGACTGGGAGCGAAGAGGAAATATGAAAGCCTCTGGCAAACAATCCTTACATGATTTAGAAGATGAGTGTGTGAGAGTGTGCTGGGCAGGTAGTGGCACGGAAGCTCTGAGCATGAATGTTGTTAGAGTGTAAAGATTTATTTCCATCCAGCAGCTTTACTGTTTGACTCCAGCCCGAGGCAGAAACGTTGGCCTATCAATAAAGAAAAGCTGCACTAAAAGCTGATGAAAACAGATTTTTCTGTTTAATGATGCTGCAGTTTCTTGCTTCTCCTCCTTCACACAGACCACCCATTTGGTGTTGCCACTTCTCATTACATCATTTCACCCGAACAGAAAAACCTCAGAAATCAATAAAAACAGCAGCGGTGTCAAAGGGACTTAATGGTCTATAATGCACAGTCCACAACGTGATCGCAACGTCCCGGACTCAGGTTTGGATGCAGAGAAGCTGACAAAAAAACCACGAAGCCTGAATCAGAGAAGACAAATTGACATGTTCTTAAAACAAGACAAGCAGCAATGAAAACGCTGGTGGATCAGAGGCACTGGTGTTCGATTAATCACATCATCTTGTCACGTCTTTGACTTTAGAGTATAACTGTTTAACTGTAGCTGAAGGAAACATGCACTCATGTTGTATTTTTCCAGCTTAGGATTGTCTGTCTCAAAAGATGGAACTGTCACCATCCAAATACTTTCATGCATCCTTTACGTTGACATGAACGTTTTTGACGACAGCCAACATGGTGATGCAAGAGGAGGTTGTAATAAATACAGTGCGATGTGACCTTCAAGCTTTCCGTAAGCGTGTTCTAATACAGTCAAAATTAACGCAAAGTACAGAGAGAAGGCCTTACAACTGCAAAAATGAAAATATAACTTGCGTTTTTAGGGTTCCTTTGAGGTAACCTGTGCAGATTTTATACGATACGATATGATACGATACGACGGTCCAACGTGATTTCATAAGATGGTGCATATATGCTTTGCCACTTTTACAGACATTTCACATGCTAAGCTTTTGTGCAACATTTCTCGCTGTTTGGTCAACTACATTTTATGACTTTTGTATGCAGTAACAACAGTCAGCTCACCTTCGTTGTCATGGTGATCTATGTCGTGGTTCATGTTGTCAGAGGTTTGAGTTAAAATGCTCTAAGTATATTACTTACAGAAGTTAAGTTACATGTGTGTTGTAAGTACATCACACACATCATGTAAATATGTTAAATATATGAACACACAGGCTAAAATAAATCAACATTGACTTTTGTTATTATATTTGGACACAAACTGCAGTCTCCTGGGTGAAAGTAATGTTTGGTCATCCATCCATCCACCCCAAACTCCTCCATCATCAGACTTTTTCGCCATCAATACTACGTCACCTGCCATTTTTTGAGGACATCTGACCGTAAAATCAGATGCTGTCTCTGCAGTAAGTCTGTGCAGACTAAATGGCAGATAAAATGGCACGATAAAGCACAAAATGACCTCAGACATTAGCATGTTATTCAGACGCATTTTGGTGAGACGACTTGACAAGTTTACGATGAATCATTTGACATATGAACAAACTATAAAGGAACAACAGACCAGAGACAGACAAAGAGACGTTTCTAATTTCATGAGACTTCTGAGTTTACATCTATTCCACATATGTATGGTTGATGAAATGGAAATCATAGAGGAGGTTAATTTACAAGGACTAACACACACACACACACACACACACACACTGCAGACATTTCCACAGAATGAGAGACATTCTAAGAAGGTAATAAAGTGTAATAAAATGTGATAAAATGAGAGTAATAAAGTGTAAATCAAGAGGACAAGCATAAAAATGATCACTGTGGCAAATTCAGGAAGAAGAGAAGAAATGAGTGGATCATAAATCACTGTGATGGCGAGTAATTATTCCAAAAGCACGTCTTTCCATTGGACGGCTGCCTGAGTCATTACAGGTTAGTCCTCCAATCAGAAGTATAACTCATTATACCGTCTGAGCCGAGCGATGGTGCCCGATCACTGTCACCATTAAACCTCAGAGATGGAGGGAAGGAAGGAGGAGGAGTAGGAGGAGGATGTAAAATGATGTGAATTTATGATCCACAGGCGACA
>JAJHUR010136646.1:0-14323 GCA_027495735.1 Lutjanus campechanus
ATGGCCCCTCGCTTGTTGAAGTGGATGTCGATGTACTTCCCAAAGCGGCTGGAGTTGTCATTACGAATCGTCTTGGCATTACCAAACGCTGGATGAATTGACAGATCGCACAGTGAGATGATGGGGGGGAGCACAGAGACACAGACAGAGATACACTGATGTAGCTTGATGCTATGTTGCTATAGTGATCTGATGTTTGACAGTGTACAACTAGAGGACTAATAGAGCAAAAACGGATTATATTTAACATGTGAGGTAGGACTGCACAATCAATTGCAATATTATCAAAATCTCAATAAGAGTGCCATATTTAAATTGCAGAATAATATTGAAAAAAGAAAAAAATGTGTGAAAGAACAGTGTTATAATGAAGTATTGTAGTGGTGCAGAGAGGCCCTGGCCTAAAAATCTTGTTCTCCAGATGAAAGAAAACATGTTTGTTTGGTACGGATCCTAACAAATGTCACATCATCACGATTTTTAATGTACATTTATGGATTTTTTTCTCTCTAATTGTATCGCAGATCGCCATTTCAGTTAAAATAATCACAATGTGCCTTTTTTTTCCCACCACATTGTGCAGCCCAAATGTGAGGTTCAAAGTTCAATCTTTACCTTGGAAAAATGGAAACAAAATGAACATCTACAAACCCCATGCACAGTGGGCTCACCTCCATGTTATCACAAGCTCAAGAACTGCTGCTAAATGAAACTTATGGAGAGATCGTTCTCTTAATGGCTGCTTCAAAGATAAAGAATTAACTCTGAACCTCAGGACAAGAGGTCCTTAACATACTTAGGAAAATAGACATTTGAATATCTGTAATTCCACTGAAGATCATTTGATACAATCGAAAGCTCCAGAACAGCTGGATTTAACGTGTTTTTCCAGATGTGCATGTAAAGTAGAGCTGATATTTTGTGGAGAGAGGTCTGACCTTCGAGGATGGGCGTGGCCTCCAGGACTTGCTGCTCGATCCAGGAGTGTTGACCACTGATGGCTGCGAGGAACTGCAGAATCAGCTTTGTGCTCTCTGTCTTCCCAGCTCCAGACTCGCCGCTGTAACACGGAGACGACCGTTACACACATTCTCTCCTTTTCTGTCTGAGTTCTGTGCAAGCAGCATTTCCCTGTTGTAGCTTATAGCTGTGTGAGTCTTGTTGTGTTTTTCTGTGTGCTCTCCTGTGTCCAGGTTCTGCCCTCTGCAGCTGCAGTGACTGATTGGTCACAGCTGTCTGCATTCATTAATCAGGACCTGCAGCTTAATTACAAAGGCATGGAGAACAGTCCAGACCAGTCAGCAGTTCAATATGCCTGTTACCAGTGTGATGCTAGTGTGTGACAGGTCAGCAAACTTAAAGAGTTTTCACACCTTTGGTTTGTTTCATTTTAGTCCAGACCAAATGAAAAAAAATGGAGACATTGGTGCATTTTAGCTCTAGTCTGGTTCATGATCAAACTGGGATTCATGCAGGAATATTTTCATGCACTAACATGCTATGTCAGAGTCAACAAATGATCATAACTTCAGATACCTGTGTAAATGATCCACCTTACATGAGACTTCTAAATTAGCACAATTAACGCAGCTATAAGACCATATAAGGCTACACTTCCTGCCCCATATGTCAGGAAGTGTTCATTCATGAAAATGGCATCACCATATTATGTACTGAGGTAATCCAAAAGTAAAGCAAAGTAATCAAGTTACATTACTTTAATGTTGTGATACTCGGATTGTTACTCACTACATTTTTAACAGGTAATCAGTAACAGTATTGGTATAAAGTAACCGTGTTCATGCATGTTGTGTGTGCTTCACTTTGATCTTAACTGCATGTTCACAGACACACACACCTGATGATGCAGCACTGGTCCTTGTTGTTCCGCTGCATGTTGAAGTAACAGTTGTCTGCTATGGCGAATATGTGCGGCGGCATCTCGCCGATCTTCTTATTGGTGTAGAGGCGGATCTGGTCGGGAGTGTAGATGGGCAGCAGCTGGTAGGGATTGACCGCTACCAGGATGGAGCCTGTGTATGTCTGCAGGAAGTCAGAAACAGAAGGGCGGATGTTTCAAACACTGAAAATATTATGATCATTTACTATCAAGCAGAATATGTGAATTTATTTTCCAAATCATACAAGATAGTTGCGGATAAGATTTGTCTTCTGTTTAATTCATTGGCATTTCTACTGCTACAAATACAGCTTATTTTACTCTAATATCACTGTTGCTCTAATTTGACTGATTGGAAACTTCACTTCATTTATAATTTGAAATCAAGGAGTCATTTGCATTAATCAAATGAAACTATAATTCTTGCAGCAAATTCAAGCTTTCTAAAAATCATTATCGTGATGTTTTATCATGGATCTAGTAATCCAAATTTCAAAGTGCTTTAAAAAGCTACTAAAGAAGCTGGAGCAAAAATTACTGACATAATAGTGCATAAGCCAAAGTTAAAATCATCCATTAAAGGTGAGATGAAATGAAAAGCGCCTTTTTATGCCTTTCAGATCACATTTATGGTCATATTGTGCACTTATTTATCAATGTATGCCAAAAAATATTTGACAAAAATCAAATCAAATCTTGTTTTCTTCTGATAAATGCTGACATAGGCTTGAACCAGCCAATTAAATCAAATCATATGATAACATCTTCAACTTCAATAGCACAGAGCTAAGATTCATTAGCTAGCAACAGCGTGGACACTTTTGGTTATAACACGCCCACATACAACATATGGAAACCAAGAGAATCCATGAATGAAACCGCAATTTAACCCACATTAAAATCAAGATCATGACTGAAAATACCTCGTTATTTTGTGATATCAATCTTTGTTTCTTGTGACCATGGACCATGGTTTGTTTTGTATAAAATCCATAATTAAATCAAGTAATTTTTAAATATGATTTTCTCTTCTCCTTTAGTTCTTTCATGCTGCTGTTATGTGCGCCCCTCCACTTCTCCATCGCCACACAGCTTTCGAAAATTCCTCAGCTTCATCAGCCTCCCAGTCTCTGCAGAGTCCTAAACCACCAACACCAGTGTCTGGAGTCCATTGGGACCATGGCAGGAGTACTTTGACTACAAATCCCCATATAGAATCCAAGCGCCATTATATCTTTTACGTCATCTTTGTCTTGTTGCATCTTGTTACGTCGTTTTCGTCTTGATATGTCTTTTAGTTGTTTTTGTCTTGCTACATCTTTTTATGTTGTTTCTGTCTTGCAATAAAACTAAAGTAACAAGTGTGTTTTGAAAATGTAAGGAGTAGAAAGTAAAAATATTTGTGTTAAAATGTAGAGAGTAAAAGGTGTCAGAAAAAGAAATACTCAAGTAAACTACAGATGCCTGAAAAATCTACTAAAGTACAGTAATAAAGTACTTAAAGTACTTAGTTAATTGTCACCTCTGGTTATGACATTATAAAAAAATTGTTGAAGTTTGAGTTTGTTTAATCTGTACCAAAATCTGAGAGTAAAAATAACAACGTAGTTACTTCTGCTCACATCACCGCAAGAAAACAAATAAGTGTATTTCTCAGAATCTCAAACTAATCCTTTAAAGTTTAACAGCCAGATTAAATCAATAACAAAACAGTAGCTTAAGAACACAGGCACCAGAGGATTCAGTGCGTCCTGGTCTGACCTAAAGAAACTAGTCGGTGTTTTCATTTCCACCTGGTCACTTCAGGTCATTCATAATTCTGCTGCTAGAGTCCTGAAACCTCAGGTTTCAGCACCAGCCTCCAGTGTGTCATGAAAAAGTTTAAATTACTGTTGCTCTGTTTGTGCATGTATGTATATTTCGGGGCTGTGCCTCTAAAGTGTAATTTCCCCCAGGGGATTAATAAAGTACGCTCTCTTCAGCCGTAGCCAATGAGAGCAGACACAGCACACAGGCTAAGTGGAGCCAAGAGGAAGAGCAGCAGGACAGCAGCCAAAAAAGCCCAAATTTAGAACTACTACAACTAATTATAGTAATACTAACTAATTATAAAGCTGCAGCAGTGGCTATAAAGTTATAAATTAGTTCAAAGAGCTCCACTTCCAGTAACACTGATGCAGCTCTGAGTGTAGAGACAGACAGGTCTGACTATGTGAGACAACAACATGCCGCATACTGATGCTGTGGTATTAATATCTGTCACTTCTAAGCGTGTGTTTTCACGACAACACGTTTTGGGGAGCAGACAGACTTGTGAGGGATGCTAAAATATCACTTCCTTAACAAGAGAAGAGGGCTGAGTATCATCTCTTTAGAAAAAAATGTTTTTTTATTTTGCTTCGTATCAGATTAATTAACACACCTGTAAGTAAACCATATACACTGAGAGGAAAGGGGCTCCTTCTTCACTTAAGACACTTTACTTTGCGTTATGAATTCTTCATTTCCATGTCATATACAGTAGCTTTGACTATGCGAACACAGCAGTAGCGTGCGCCCCGTCTCTGATCAGTCATGTAGTATACAGAGCAAAATGACATCAAGACTCACGGTTAATCTGTCTACCTTGTCCTTAAGATGTAGGTGCACGGCTGAGCTCTGACCTGAGGAATTGGCTCTTCAGTGTTGTGTCATCTGTTTGTGCAGTGGCTGTTTTCTTTCCCCAGTGTACAGGTCTGTGCACTCTTCTCTACTTTGGACTATATTATATTATTTTATTATTACACTGTTTGTGTATTTTTGTGGTTTTAATTAAAGTCCAGTTTGGGTAACCACTAGTTTTAAGTGCTTCCCTGGTGTGTCTTTGATTATTCTCTTTCTCTTCTGTCCTTCAAATAAATTGTAGTCACATCAACAACATTTATTGTAATGGGATTATTGCAAATTAATTGAAGTTTGTTAAATTGAAACTTCGTGTCTAATTTCCAGGACTGAAATTATTCTCAGCCTTCGTCTACTAAGCATTTGAATGGACCATCATGGTGTGTGGAGTTCCTCAAGGCTCAATCTTTGGACCACTTTTCTTTAACATATATGTGGTTCCACTGGACCAAATTATGCACAACAATAACAATTAACTGAAATATGTGTTGAAACTGTGGGTATGTTCTGAGCCTGTCGAGGCTTCTGTCATCTTCAATGTGCACCCCAAAATCCAAGAAGGCCTCTTACATCCTAATGATTGAACTTGACGTTGTTGTCCTCTACATCTATGTGCTCTGTGAAAACATCAGCCTGCTTTTTATTTTGACCCGGGAGTCATCCACGTATCTAAACCGGTGGCTGGGAGCTGTTCCTGGAGGAGCCTAAGACAAAAATACATCTCTGACCGTCTCTGACTATATTCTACGTCCTGTCTGCATCTCAGATCATCACAAGTAGTGTTAAATGGTCGATATTAATCATGAAAAAGCTGAATTTTTAACTTAGCAGAGCTGCAACGAACCTCCATAAAAATCTAAGACTTGACTTTAACTACTTTTAAATGTGGATTTTGTGTTTATTTGTGTTTTCCACTACTTTAAGCAACTGACTTTTAACTTTTTAAATTTATTTTAAACCTTTTTTTTAAATGTGCATTTTGATGTTGTTTGATTTTTCATGTAAAGCTGTTTGAAGCACCTTTGTGCCTTAGTCATGATCTTGAGATAACAGGACAAAATAAATAAAATTACATCCATGGCTGCTCTCACCACCCACAGTTACAGCAGTGACACGTTAAACATTATAAATATCAAGAAAGGAAATAGAAAAAAAATGTTAGGGAGGATGTAGATGTGTGTGCTTGTTGTTCAGTTTTATACTCACCCTCCCACCACAATTTGTCTACATGGAGAGGGAGAACAAAACAACAAAAACTATTATAAAACTAACTTGGGCACACTCTCAAAGGAATACACATCAGTACCAGTTTTTGCCAGCTTACCCTTTTGGTCACCTGAGCTGTTAAGCACCAAACTACTCGACGATATCCACTGTAAACCTATTTAGGCCTGCTTGTTCTCTGAATAAAGCTTGTACACAGGTGTGAGCAGGAGCAGCGTGCCACAGATCAGGACAGTTTGGGTGAGAAGAAGCCATTTATGTGCACAGAGAGTTCTCGTCCTAAACCCTGTTACCAAAGTAACCTGGTTTGGGGTTAATGTGTGTGTAAAAACATCTAAAAGCAAGTAAGCTGTTAGTAACTGCTATCACTTTTACATTCATAATCTACACAAGCATACTGCATTCACCAAAGGGAAAAAACTGAGGCTTTATCCCATATTAAAGGTTAAGATAGTTATCAATCATTGCTATTTGATAAGACAGAGGCATGATGTTGCTATCTGATTTAACTCACATTTATTTCCTCCTTCAATTCCTATAATTTCATGGTAAAGATGTGGTAGTTACCATTTGAAATTGCTTAGAAATTACCCACAAATCCCCCCACAAATCTCACAGTTAATTATGTGATAATTAGCAAGCACCATTTTCATGTAGTCGGTGGTAATTACAAAGCCACCTACTTGCATGAAAACAATACTTGTGAATTATGACATACTTTACGTGAAATTTGGGGGTAATTTGTAACTAATTTCTAAGAAATTTCAAATACGTTTCTTGGTACATAATTTTACATCCATTCTCATATTTGTATTCATGTTTTTTTTCCATATATTCCAGTTTATACCTTGCTGTTCATATTGTAGATATATCATATGCACCTTTATTGATATATTATCTTGTTTATATATTGTAGTAGAATGTATATACAGTTTTTTTTTTTTTTACATACTTCTTATTTTCTATGCTTATATATATATTTTCTGTTCTTGAATGGGACCACCTGTAACGTCAACAATTTCCACCCAGGGATCGATATCAAGTATTTCTCATTCTGGTAACCTTCTGTAAACGCCGGCGCCAAGCATGAGCTACGTGCTCCAGCTGTGTCAGCACATTAGGAAAATGGATATTGTTGACCTGTTACTGCTGCACGTTAGACAAAGAAACAAAAGGAAAAACAGAAGGATACGGGTTTACGGCTGCACGATTTGGTAAAAAAGGCAGATTGTCAGAGGGGACATCAGTAAGGACCAAACAAACTTCACTTCTGTAGGAATTCTTGTTTGCGTCTCCTTTATAAGTAAATCTGTAGTGCTGGTCAAAGAGTCAGGTGGGGACATTCTGTTAATTGTTTTATTTATAGTCACAAGTAAACCCAACCGCAGGGTATTGAAGGTAACATAAACAGATTAACTGGTATAAGATCTTAACAGAGCTGTGGAAAACTGCCAGGTTTCTCCCTCCATGTAAAGTGTGGAAACAGCTCTGTACCTCGTACGCCCCGATCACAGGCGACTGTAAACGTGTGTTTATTCTGTGCAGATAAGAGCTGCGGTGGCTTCTTTTACAAACTCACATAGATGACACATTCATTGTAGCGGATGAGCAGGTTGCGGAGGATGCCGGCTTCGTTGAGGTCGCCCAGACGGATCATGTCCTCCACCCCGTGGATGGAGGTCGGGTGCATGGGTTTGATGTTGGTGGCATTCTGAGGAGAAATCCAGTGCTCCTGTGTGAGTGGAGGAAGACGTCAGAGGAGATCAGAGGGATACTGCTCTGAAAGATTCTGGTTTATCACAACTTGGGTCTTACTTTGGTGCAGCGTCACTGCACTTACCCGTCCTTCGTCATCCAGAACCTGGATCTGTCCAGAGTCGCATGGTTTGACCACGGCTCCCACAGGGACATCAAACTCTCGTCCCGTTTTAAGGTCCAACCACACATAGTCCCCCTGCATTATAAAACACAGGCCTGGTTAAATACGTTACGTTTTACCAAGAAGAAAAGAAAGGAAAGCAACATTTGAAATAATCAAATATAAAATGGAAAATGTAAATGCTCAAATAAAAGATTAATTGCAAAAGCTCAATCGGAAAGTTAAAAACAATTAAGATATAAACATATTTATCTGCTTTTTTGTTTTTGTTTGTTTTGCATTTATTCGTTTCCATTTAGCAGCTTTTCAAACTGCATGTAAATTGATAAATGAACGGGTCAACATGTCTGATACGACATCATGTCTATAATGAGCAGGGTAGATAATTAAAAGTCATGCCAGAGGGAGTGAAACTAAACTAAATGTTAAAACACCTACAGTCTATATAATGGTCAGGCTCTTCAGCGGTATCTATTCTGTCAAACCTTCATGCTTTCACCAATATTTCACCAGGGTATACGGTACATGACGGTACAGCAGCCAGATGTGTGTGTGAGCTAGTTGTTACCTTTATCATATCATTTGTTCTACCATGATCTAACTGTTTTTGTGCCTGTTATAATTTAATTTTGTACTTTTTCAGTTATAAACTCTCTGAATGGGAGGATTAAGTCTGAAAAAAGGCTTAAACTTGACCGCAATCAGTCCAGTATAGACATGATGCAACCCCTGACCCCTGTAACACTGAGCCAGGGCTAAATTTAGCAAGCTGCAGCCGAAATCCTTATTTTGTCGACAAATTGAGACTTTAGTAAACTTGGATTACACCAGATGAGCAGTATGGAGGCTTTTCTTTTGTTTGTTTGTTTGAAAACTGGTCACAATTCACTTAAATTGTTTAGAGATTCTGTAACACTGTTTTCCTGTGAAACTCCAGCAGTGTTTTTGTGGACTAAAAAACTAAACCCAACCTTCAATCGGCTTCATGGTGAGCAGATAATGGACTGAACTTTCTTTTTTTGGCTGAACTATCCCTTTAAGATTTTAATCTGCAACATGTTTTTCACAGTTTTCACCATTTTGCCATGTTGCGATAAGGACAGATGTCCACTTAATATTTTTAAAAGAAATTTATAGAAAATCTTAATGACTACATGCAGTTTTGGGTACATGTATATATATATTATAACCCCATAGAAGTTGATTTTTACTCATTTTGGAGAATCAGAATTGCTGGTAGTTGAATAAAAACCCATGAACAACCTTAAAACTTTTGGTTTCTGTGCAGAAGGAACAATTGACTTTGTAAGACAAACACTCTATCTTTTTTTTAATTTTTTAAAATCATTTTAATGTGACATGATACTCTGTAAAAACAGCCACAGACTGTTTGTTTAGATGCGGAGTATAAAGGAAGCTGCTGGCAAACACTGCAGCGGCACAGATCTCAGTATTCACCCCGACAGTCTAGACTGTGACCTTAAGGAGGCTATTTTTGATTCCATTTATCAACATCCAGATGTCGCCCATTGAATGAGATTCATAGCCGAGCTCTGAGCTGAGATTGAAACAGCAGTTGGGTCCCGCAGGACTCTGAGGGGAAAAAGGCACCGGGATCTAGTTATCGAAGAGAAACTATTGATGGACTGATATGAGGTAACCACGCCGGACAGACTGAGGAGACAAGCCGGCTTCTGCTATATTTAGTCTGCTGGGACTTTGGAGTGCCACTGAAATGTGAAACAACTGTGCGTACTTTTTTTTCACTTAAAGGTCATGAAAAGCAACAATAAATGTGTTCTGGGTTTGTCACACCACAGAAACGTGTTATTAATATAAGAAAATTATGAAAAATGTTGATCAAAGTCCAAGATTTTGTCCTCAAATGTCTTTTTTTGTCCACAACTCAAAAACATTCACTTTACTGACGAAAAGAAACCAATTTAAGAAGCTGAAATCAGAGAATTTGGACTTTTTATTCTTAAAAGCCGATCAATAATAGATTAATCATTGCAGCTCTATGTGTTTTATGTTCATTGTTAGGTTTGTTGATTTGCACAGCTGTTCCTTTCTTTGTTGTGCACAATTTATTGATTGATCGATCAATTTAAAGACAAAAAATGGTGAAATTTCCACCCAGTGAAGTATTTTTTCACTAGAGGCCTTGATAATGAGCAGCTGTGTGTTTCTTAAATTTCCAGCTTCTTAAATGTGAATATTTTCTGGTTTATTTACTCCTGTCTGACAGTAAACTGAATATCTTTGAGCTGTGGACAAAACAAGACATTTGAGGACGTCATGTTGGACTTTGGGAAACACTGATCAATATTTTTAGACATTTTATGGATCAAACAACTAATCGATTGATCAAGAAAATGACTGACAGATTCTTCAACGATGAAAATAATCATAAGTTGCAGTAAGTCTCAGAAACTCAAATCTTTTGGTACTGAAATCCTTTGGGCAGGTGTGGTCACATGCGGGAGACGACTGTTGACAACCACTGTGTCATGAATATTTCCCTCGACCTGCACCTGCACTGTTAAAATTCAGCTTTTCGTCAAGATGTAAACATTGTTGTCTTGGTTCATGTCAAATTTTCATAACAAAGACACTTGTTTCTTTCAAAATTCAGGAAAATTCAGCAACAGAAATCTCCAAACCTGACTCATCAGACCAACATATACCATGAGGGAAAACTGAGCAGCGTGTGACCCCTGAACACACTTCATTTATCCTTAACACCCTCCTTTTGCTATATAATTAATCCATTATATTCTTCTTGCTGTACCTGACTTTGCAAAACTTCTGTATTTATCAACTTCCATCTAATCTTTTACAGATATTATAATTGCCTCCTGCTAATCTGGTTTTAAGCAGCCTTTTCATGAACAGTGTCACCTACAAGGTGGATGTACTGAGTTTAAAGGCAGCTTAAAGACAGAACAGTGAGGAACATCTGCAGGAGGAAAAGAAAAGAAAAAAAAAAATCAGACATCCTTGAAACAGGCCTCCAACCTACATAATGCTGCTATGGATGTTGTCACCAGTATGTGCATCATTGTTAGGACTGGGTATCATTTTAAAAAATCACAATATCAGTACCAATACCAGTACCTTTAAAGTGATACTGATATAAACAGAGTAACATTTGGTACCTTTGTTCTGATACCGATCATGTAAATGGAAGCGTTACCAAAATAATCCTCCATATGTCATGTTTTCCTATAATAAGCACAATTCGCAGCATATTTACATTTTTATTTATAATGTTGTACTTTAAAACAGACTGCTCCTTTAGTTTCATCATCAGCCAGTAAGGATGCTAACATTTAACTTTAGCCTCATCGCCATCATGTGTCTACTAGCTATAAAGTGCATATTTACAGGCTTTTGGTTTTTAAAAGAATAAACTGGACAAACATTATAAAGTCAGCAGAAGACCATGTTTATGTTAGCATCAGTTATGGCCCCCAAGCCGTAAGTAATGTACGTTCCTGTGTGTTTTTGCATTTTCTGTTTTTGGTGAAGAGCGAGGGAGCTCTCTTTATCTCTTTGAGAATCTTTGTTTACTTGACAGCCGTCCCCCAGCGTGGATTGGCTGCAGATTGGTTGGTCGTGAAAGTGACGATTTATGCTGCCTTGTCAAAAAATGCAGTCCTCTTCTTCCTCTCAACTCTGAGCACTTTTGTGTGTTGAGATAGACAACTGTTGGTTGTGTTGACTCTTAGCTATAGACGGGTTTCAGTGCTACATCATCACACAGATGCGTGCGCAACCTGCAGAAAGCAGGTTTGAACACGTAACTCAACTAGGATTGCCAGATCAAACCATTTCTACTGAACATGACCCACCTGCTGCACTATGACCATGGTTCAGCCTCGGGTTGATACCAGGACATCAGAAGTCACCATGTGTGGGCTCTGCAGAGGAGACAGGAGTCACAGATGTTAAACAACTGAAAGAACAAACGACTTATTTAAAATTAATTAAACATAAATATCATTAATAATGTAAAGACACTGAAAAACAGCACTTTGTACAGAACTGTTTGTTATCAACTCTCTTAGGATAAGGAGACACAGTGGTTAGTTTGCATGAGCAGTGACACAACAGAGAAGGAATCTCAATCTTCAACAGTACGACACACAAGGTTTGGGCAATTGACTCTTCACTAAGCACCGCCCCCCTTGGTTACTGCTGCTGCGCCTGTCAAGCTTTCCATTCTCGCACTGCATGTATGCAGTTTGCAGTGACACCGGCGGCAGATTTAACATTAAAAGTGTGAGTAACTGTTGACACACGAGGTCTTTCATTCCACAGAGAAGTAAAGAAAAGCTGGGGCCCCATTTCTTGTGAAACAATGCACTGCAAAAAAAAAGTTGAGACTAGAGTTTTGAATCAAATTGAAACTCTTCTGTTTTGAAATAAACTAAACAAAGTCATTTTGCTTAGCTATCGTCTTTTGTTGAGATAATTTACTTTTCTTCATTAGATAATCTTGAGTTTAGTGATTGTTCACTTTGAGTAATTGAAAATGTTAAATTGTTAACTGTTATTCACTTTCACTTGAATGAATTTACTCAAAAAATTTTGAAATACAAATGTTTGGGCCATTTTGAAACTCAAAGATTCAAGTTTATCAAAAGAAGAAAAAGTAAATTATCTCCATAAAACATTATTAGTTGGTAAAACTTTTTTTTTTCAAAACTTAACAAAGCCTCATGTTAGATTCACATGGATGCAGGCGGATGCCAGACGGAGGAGGACACCTGCTGGGAAAAACAAACAAGCAGACTGACGGAACGGCAGGACGGCAAAACAAAACACACGTGCTGCCAAGTTGTTATGGTGACGTATTGTCATATAATTCCAGGCGTTGGCTGTGTTTTCTTCTTGTCTGAAGGAGCACTGTCGCATCCAGGTGTAAATTCCTTCATGGAAGAACAAAGTTAAAATATTTTAGTTTTGAACAGTAATGCCATCTACCACTACTGTCGACGAGATTCTCTGCCAGCCTCACTTAATTTTACTGTCCATGTCTCATCTCATCATGAGTATCTGGATGTTGATACTCATCCATCAGTGACATGTGGATGAGTCTGCAGTTCATTCAGTTTGTGTCTAAAATGAACAGCGGGCTAACGGGCAAATTTCCACCCCCCAAAAACCACATGTTGGTTACAGTTCATACCAGAGTGATATTAGACAGCAGGATTAGAGCAGAGACAATCGGCCATGTGGTTCAGCTGGACATGAGAGACCAGTGAAAGACGGCCGGGGGCGGGGGGTTAAAGGGTCTGGTGGGGGCTGTTAAAGGCTTACTTGGATTCCTGGGGCTAATCCCCTCGCCTAAGTACGAGCCATAGCTGTTGCAGTTATGACTGCTGAATCATTTTCTCCCCCGCTGAGCTGTCTCTCCTTTGTTACCCTCATTAACAATGACGATGGCGCAGCGCTGTGAACACTGTGACGGCCTGTTTGTTTCCAGTTAAAGGGCGCCTCCATCTATGTTCTGTAATAGGATGCTCAAATGGAAACTCCTGCTCAGCTGTTAGCGAAATGCAGCGATGTTGATTAGAGCACTGACGCCCCCTCCCCTCACTCAGCATCAGGGGGGGTTTATATGTTGCAATGTCATCATGCAGAGACCTACATCAGGTCACGTTCTTCCAGGTCACGTTCTTCTAAAGACGGGCTTTGGAGGGCAGCATTTTGAGCAGAGTTGTCACGATGCCAGAATTTGAAACTTACAGAAAAAGTCACTGTCAACTGCCTGTTTTTTTTAAAGCTTTGGTACTTTCAAAACTATAATTAACAGATATTATGTTGTTGTAAACATGTGGTAAGTGATGTAACAATAGCAAGTCACAGTACGATAAAAGTCCACACATTCTTTACTCAAGTAGAACCACGGATACTTGTTTTAAAAAAAGAAGAAATTCAACGTCTTTAATCAAATAAAAGTGAAAAGGTTCAGGCCCTGAAATGTACTCAAGAGTATAAGAGTAAAAAGTCGCCCTCTGAAGGACATTTCTACCTGTTTGTGTTTGTTTTCTGGTCGAGTCTCCCTCTGTCTGTTTCGCCTTTACGTCTTTTATGCCATTTTTGTTTTATTACATATTTTTATGTCATTTTCATCTTGTTACATCTCGTTACATTTGTTTCGTTTGACCGTTAACGTCATTTTCATCTTTCATGCCATTTTTTTGTCTTGTTACGTCTTTTATGCCAGGTAAAGTACAGATGCCTGAAAAATCTACTGAAGTGCAGTAACTAAGTATTTGTACTTAGGGCACCGGCAGTATCGGCATAGCACTATTCCATCTTCTTGTACAATTAATAGAGATAGCAGAACGCCATTTCAACATTAATCAATATAATAATGAACATAATATAAATTGTCTGTGATCTGTCACTATCTGACTGAACAGCCTCATTAAGTGATATTTTACAATTCTTCATGTTATAAACTAATAATCATCTGGTGACAGACACCATATTGTACTTCGGCCATAAAAACATAAAGACATAAACATCATAAAAAAGAAGTTTTTTGAGGTTTTTCCAAAATTGTGAATCACAGAGGTCCTTCAGCAGACAGTCATGAATGTGCACAAAAAGGAAATCAGGCTGATTAGTCCAGTATTGTGAGAGAT
>JAJHUR010136649.1:0-12167 GCA_027495735.1 Lutjanus campechanus
AGTTAGGCTAGCTCGCCAAACAGTGTTCTAGATCATATTTAATTATCAGTATTATTTATTGATGTATTATATATCTGATAACATTTTTGATAGCCAGTTTGTCAGTTATGGGACTACACGTGTATATACCATGCAGAATGACTTGATCTGATATGTTTAATCAGTAAAAATGTGTCCTCTTTATGTCACATTGCAGTGAGGATCGAGTTATTGAATATTATAAGCAGCTGAAAGGAGTCTCCAGAGGACAGGCCATTGTGCAGTGAGTATCGGAAAAATAATGTATATTTGCTGAAATGGGTTTCAGTAATTAGTCAACGAATGTTTTTAAGCGTTAAGTTCATTAATCTTCCTCTCACCTCTGTTAGCCCTCCCTTCTCTCCATCTCTCTCCGGCACTCCTTTTCTCATCATCTGATAGAAATCAATATCTGCTCTCACAGTCCAGTGAATCACACTGACTCACTGGACAGAGATCAAATTCCCTGTTCTGTCTTTTCACATTCCCGAGGTAAACCACAGGCACATGTTAAGAAAGCAGCTGGTGGTTTTAATAAAAACTGTTTTTGTTCTAGGTATTTGACATTAGTGGAGTCGTTGCCCACGTACGGTGTGCATTATTATGAAGTTAAGGTAGGTCTTCCGCTGATATTAACGGGAAATGACAGCTGTTGCGCTTGAAATTGAGTCAACCATCAAGCTGTGCTCTTGCTTCACAGGATAAGCAAGGGATCCCGTGGTGGCTTGGAATCAGCTATAAGGGCATTGGCCAGTACGACCTGCAGGATAAATTAAAACCCCGAAAGGTAAACATTTCCTGCTGATGTGTGTCTAAAATGGCTCCTTCTCTAATCCGACTGTGGACGTGACAGCACAGTGCGTGTTTAAGGAAGGATTGCTGCTGTTGCACACAGCGTGGTGATTCACCAGCTCTAATTCATGCATCATCTATTTCACTCCAACAAAGGCTGGGCTTCAGCTGAAGCAGACGAGGCCAGACTTGAAAAATTGGAGCAAAATCTCATTCTAGAGAGCTCTGCCAGTTTGCCTTAAAGAGGCTGTAGTGAGTTTTGTACAAAACCCAAACCCAAAAATAGTTGGAACATTGTGTAAAAACTTGATAAAAATGTAATGCAATGATTTGCAAATCCTTCTTGACCTATATTCAATTGAATATAGTACAAAGACAATGTTCGGATGTTGGATGTTGTATCCTCTGCATTAAAGAGTAAAAGATCCAGACCGATACCAGCGCAAACCTCAAAAGTCAGCATCTGTGATGGTATGGGGGTGTGTTAATGACCATGGCATCATGGGTAACTTGCATATCTGCAATGCTGAAAGTTACATACAGGTCTTGGAGCCACATATGCTGCCACCCAGACAACATTTTTTTTCAGAGACGTCCCTGTTCGGCCGGTCTCGCACCCACACTGTTTTACCGTGAAGCCACGCTGTTGTAACCTGTGCAGAACATGTCTTGGCATTGTCTTGAAATAAGGATGGACGCCCCTGAGAAGGTGCAGTCTGGCTGGCAGCATATGTCGCTCCAAAACCTGTATGTACCATTCGACATTAATGGAGGCTTCACAGATGTGACAGTTAGTCATGATGCCATGGGCACGATCACACCCATTGAATGATAGGTGCAGGCTTTTGCACTGGGAACAATCTGGATCTTGTCCTCTGAAACCTGGAGGACACAACGTCCATGATGAATATATGTGAACAAAAAACAATAAATTTATTAGTTCGAACACTAAATATCTCGTTTTTTTTTACTGGATTCGATTTGGGGTTTGTATAAAAGTCCTTGAGAATCGCACACGCTGTACACATTGAACCTGCTTTTCTTGTTCATTGCTGTTGTTTTAGCTTTTGAGTTGACAGAAGAAACACCCATGTGAGTGATCTGTCAGCTATGTTGTCCACCGTGTGACTCCAGCATGTGTCTGTCTGTGCTGCTGGCTGCAGACATGCAGACATGCAGTGCTGTTATAGAACAGGTGGAAAGTTCAAGACAACTCACATTAATTTGCTGGCACTGTCTTCCTGCTCAAGGCGGGTAATCGCTCGACATGGTGCAATCCATCTTTGGCTGCTGAGTTTCAGAAATTGTGCAAGCCTCCAGCTGTGTGCAGACAGCGCGGTGCGTTTTAGAAAGCAGAAGAGGGAGTGAGCTGGTGATGTCAAAGGGAAAGGGGGCTGGATTTGGGGCGTTATCATGCGTGTTCTGAGCATACCTGAGGAGACAAGTCAAGAGCTGACAGGAGAAGGAACAAAGTATGTGTTTGTCTTGACAGCAAAGCCAGGGAGGATTTAATAACTAAGAAACGGGACTTGTGAGCATCTATTATACTGGTAAGACTGGATATTACACCTCTTTGTCTCTGCAACTTTGGGAGTAATACTGCAAGTAGACAGAGATTTGGTTCTTTTACTAACATTTGCTAACTTTTATGCTGACTTTAAACCATCAATCAGCCTTTAAAATTATACTTATTTATTGTAAAACTGGGTGGATGTAGGCCTGCAACAATTATTCTCATTATCAATTAATCTATCATTTTCTTGATTAATCGATCAGTTGCTTGGTCCATAAAATGTCAGAAAAAAAATTGAGAAGTGTCAAGGTGATGTCTTCAAATGTCTTATTTTGTCCACAACCCAAAGATATTCAGTTAACTGTCAAATCGGAGAAAGGAAACCAGAAATATTCACATTTGAGAAGCTGAAATCACAGATATTTTCTCTTAAAAAATTGCTCAAAATGATTAATCAATTATCAGAATAGTTGGCAATTCATTTAATAGTTGAATAATGATCAAAAATTGTTGCAGCTCCAGGTGGATGTTTGCATCATGCATGTTACTGAATTTTAACGACGTAGCACCGCTGCAGTACAGAACACTCAAAGCATCCATGTGCAGTGTTAAGATGGTGTCTCATTCACATCTCGTCCAGACACGTAGTGAGTCACTGACCCAAATAGATTGTTCATATCTGGCTGGTTGTCAGTGAGCACCTGGGTGATAGGGGGATAGGCGTGATGAGCCATGGAAAGAGTCGTATACAGGCAGCAATGAGTCTTTGTGTAGCGTCCCTTTGTGGCGTTCCTCGCTCTCTAACACCTGCATTATTGCAGACTTGGCATGCCAGGCTGCCCAGACTGTAATGACAGTTCATGTTACAGTCTGGTTTTTTTTAATGACTGTGGTTGAAACAGGCGAGCCTAAACACATGCACGACTAATTTTTTTTTTCCTAATAGTTTATGTGATGTCAGTCAAGATGGTCATGACCATTGTATTACAGATACATGAATATTCATCAGGAGTTAAGGCAAAAATTGACAAATTTTAAAGCCATTATTCCTGACTTCATGCTGCTTCTCATTTCTCTGCTTTTTAGATTGTGAGTTACTCAGCATAAACTCCATTCCCTTAATTGTTATTTGTCATTTTTGCCCACAGCTTTACCAGTGGAAGCAGCTGGAAAACCTGTACTTTCGAGAGAAGAAATTCGCAGTAGAAGTTAATGATCCACACAGGTGAGCAGCAGGAGATATTCTTCCTAGTAATTCAAGTTTTCTACCAAGTTTTTCATTATATAAGCAGCAGAATGCAGCATAACACAACATTACAGTAAGTCAATGAAGAACAACTGACAAAGCAAATGTAACAAAACAAAACAAAATAGATCACTAGACAGTCTAAAAGAGGAGAATAAGGAAAAAAGTGGGTGCAAAGTGATTTTACAAATAAAAATTGATACAAAGAGTAACCTAGAGTAATTAGACCAGACTTAATAAAACCTCCTTTGGTAATTACTCCTTAGCAGGAGAGATTACTCTTTGTAATTTGTAAACTGGCTATTTGATGATTATTTGTTTTTTAGTTTTTGTTTGTTTACTGTTGTGCTAACAGTTGCTTAGCCGCTAACTGACTCTTCTTAAGTCGAAAACCTGGGTCAGCTTTCTCATATATGTTGAAAAGAAAACGTTGAAAAATGTTGCTGGGTGACCTGTAAAAGCAACATATATATACTCTCATTTTAAGTTAGCTAACGTCAGCAAAACAACGGCTAACCAGCTAGCAAATGTACATCAATCATTAGTTAGCTACATAACTAGATAGCTAATCTACATCCATCACTACATTGCTAGCTAGTTACATCTGATAGCTAATGTTGGCAAAACAGTAGCTAGCTAGTCTACATCAATAATTAGCCACCTAGCATTTTGCTAACATTAGCTGATTAGGTGTTTTGCTAACATTAGCTAATTACATGTGTCTACAAGTGTATATATATCACTTTTATATGTTCCTCATCTTTTAACCATCTTCAAAATTTGGTTTTCTTTTCAAGATAGATGAGCCTAGCTCACAGTATGTCTAAGTACAGGAAACAGGAAAGGAGAAATTTGACAGATGATTTGCCAAGTATCAAGCTTGATCAGTTGTTATTGAAGCACACAGGAAAAAGGGGCGGGACTTAGAAAGGTTTCATTGAGCGTTTTATCAGCATTTATCTAAAGAGATCATTCATAGCACTGATGCTTTTACTGGAATTATGCTAAAAAAACTCGATCCCAACGTCTCATTTCTTTTCCCATGTGTTTCTTGTAACAGGAGAGCAGTAACCAAGCGCACCTTTGGGCAGACGGGACTACTCATCCACACGTGGTATGCCAGCCATTCTTTGATTAAAACCATTTGGGTCATGGCTATCAGCCAGCACCAGTTCTACTTGGACAGAAAGCAGAGCAAAGTAAGTGGGAGTTATCAGTCACTTCTGCTTTACTTTTAAATAGCAAGTTCTGCATCCACTCTGTTGTTCATTTTCTTCTTAATTCTTTTAGGCCAAATTAGGAACAGCTAAAAGTCTGGAGGAAATTGCCATGGATCTCACAGAGCACGGAGGAGCAAAAATAAACAGACTGGGAGACGCTGGCCTGAAGAATAACTTAATAACAGCCAGCAATGGGAGCCTGGTGTCTACAGGTTGGTTATAATTACTTATCTTTCTGTGAGCAAGTGTGTATTAAGTTACAAAAATCATCATTTCACATCAAATTTGTGCTCCCAGATGTCTCTGACTAAGCTATGAACCTGTGTAGAAAAGACATAGATGAATTTTACTAAATGTTTATATGTTTTATCTTAAACTTGTGAGTAATATGACAGTCAAACCAAATACAAGATCCTTAGTAAATTTGTGTAATATGAAACTTATATAATTTGGAAACTTATAAGCATTATATATGGCAGTAAATGCACATAGAATATCCTAAACTGAACTGATAGTGAAACTAAAATGTTTAAAGTAAGATGTCATATATGAGACATACAAACAAAAAAACAAAAAACAGATGTATAATGGTATATATTTGTATTTGAAAAGCATATGTCTTTATAACTGAGTTTAATCAAAAACAACATCTACATAAAACATAATTTGCTATGCACTGTACTTATAATTAACATACATGAGTATTTAATTTATCGATAATTAATTCTTATGTTTATGTTGCATGAGAAAACTGCCATTTACATGAGTAAACCATGGTATGAGACATATAATACATATAAAACATAAATATTTACTATTACTATTTTTTTTTCTTTATTTTCCATTTCCATTTCCAAAGTAAAGGTATCATATTGAAGAGTTGATACAGTTTCATGACATGAATACATTTTTTTGATGTAAGGATATTGTACACTCTGTTGGCAAGAACAGTCAGGATATTGTTTTCACAGGTTCTGCAGACTCTGAAATGAGTGAAGAACAGAAGAAAGAGAAACTCTCTGAGCTGAGAAAAAAAGAGCAGGAGATCCAAGATATTTTGGCCAAGAAAACAAAAGAACTGAAGAAGATTTGCCTGAGAGAGGCGGTGAGAAATCATTTTGTATGACACTTCTTCTATGCCGTTACCGTATTCTGCAAGAAGGCTCATATAAGTCTTTTCCAAACAGCCACATTTGTTCAGCTGCATTATTAAAGCGTGTTGCTGTGCGGCAGACAGATTGATGGTTTCTGCTGTTTCGCTCACTTCGTCTAAGTGTTTATGAGCCTTGTTGTTTTGTGCTTTCAGGAGCTCACTGGCAAGCTGCCAAAGGAGTATCCCCTCTCCTCAGGTGAAAGACCGCCGCAAGTCAGACGGCGAGTTGGCACCGCTTTCAAGTTAGACGACCTTTTCCCCTATAATGAGGTCTGTATCCAACTGGGGCATTTTAATCAAATACAGCAGCAATTCACGTCTCATGTTTTTGTGTGTAACACTGTTTGGGTAACTCAGTATATTAAAGTCCATGTGATAGCAAAATATTGATTCAAAAAGGATTTTATTAATTTAAAATTATTGTTTTGCTTCTACAGAGTCTATGATCAGAACTGCATCCATAGCAACAGTCTGTTTATTCAGAAATAACAGACCTTAGTGTGTCATAATTGGCCAATCAAAATCGAGTATTTAACAAAGCAGTGTAATAACAGGTAATAAGGCCTGTAAGTCCATTGCAATACTTATTAACATTATTATAAATAAGTAAGTATATAATATATTAAGATTATATAAGTCTTGATAATAGCATCACGTTTATTGTAGATATAAGACATTTATAAGCACATATAAGAAACTTGTTTATAGACTGCCTAGGAACATTATATTAGTAATTGTTTATAATAATAGTATTACAAACACACTTACTGAGTTTGACTAACTCATTATGTCATGTTAAACCTTGACAAAGCTTTTTGTTGTGGCTTTATTAGGATTGATACACATTTCACCTTTAGTATTTATTAGACGTTAACTACGCACTTATTAACAATTCACAATGCTTTTGGCTGCTACAGGATCAAAAGCGAGAACGATGCCATGTTAATAAATCCTTTATTATGCACTTATTTGTAGTTTGTCTCTATAATGTGTGTTAAAGTTAATGTACTTTTTGAATTTAAAGGATATGTCTTGGTTATATTATATTTTTATTTTGCTGTTGGCAGATCTCACAAAAAGATCTCAGCCAAGCCAACAATGAATCCTTCCTACTAACAAGTGCTCTCTGTGGAGCCAAAGCCTGGCGTGTCTTACTTGTAATCCTGACATGTTCCTTCATTACGATGAACATGGGCACTGTAGTTTATTTTGAGTTGATCCCACGTACATTGTTCTGGTGCCACAAATACTTGCTATAGGGCATCAAGCCTGCAGCTGAAAATAGTCCCCAACAAATGCACAACTTACTACTGTTTGTTTACACTGTTTGTGCACTCAGCAACTAATTTACAGGACGTGACAGTACTGCATTTAACAATCATCATCAATAACAGCAAGTTGACATTAAAGGAATAGTTCGGATTATTTGAAGTGGGGCTGTGTGAGGTGCTTATTGATAGTCAGTGCTGGTACCAACATAGAAGCTAAGCAATGTACTGCTGTGGGCAGGGTCAGAAACAAAACTTATTTTAGTGACTTAAAAAAGGCCCACCTAAAAATATCAGTATCATTTTAAGTGTATGCTATATTTAGAATATTTTCACCGCTTTACCCTGCCATCACACAGCTTTTTATGACGAGAAATGGCCACATATTTCTCTCTCTCGCTCACTTTGGCTCCTTTGACCTTGCAGAACACAGGACTTTAATGTCAATTTATTAGTTTTTTGTGTTGTTGTGTGATTGTGGTCTATCCGAACTCACTTTTTAACTCACAGAAGTCACACAATAACACAAACAAACTAACCAAATGAGGCAATCGTAGAACAGCAACTCCCATATTCTCTGAGTTGAAATAGCTGATTTTACCAGTGGAGTCTGGTTGGTCTGGAGAGACCGATAATTGCTTTTATAATGGAGTTTTCCCATCATCATTTCCCAAGGCTGTCTCACAACAAGGTAATGTGATGGATGTACTCTAAATATACTGTAGTGTAAACTTAAAATGATATAGATTTTTTTCAGATGGCTAAAATATGTTTTGCTGCTGATCCTGTCCACAGCAGTACATTGTTTAGCTTCCTACACCGGTACTCCTGCTGCTTCTCAAAACTGGGGGTGTGCTGACCACCAGACTATCAATGGTCTGGTGGCCATTGAGTTTTTGAGCTCTCTGTCTCAAAAACGACCCCACTTCAAATAAGTCCTACAGTCGTAAGATTTATTCTGTAACAATTTTTAAATGAATAAGGCAAATAACATGCCAATAATAGTTATTATCTGGTTAAACCATGTGTAGCAGACATCTTGTTGCTTATTGTTGTCTCTGGGGACGTGCTGCTTGTGTTTTGTGCAGGATCCCTTTCTGAGAAACCTGGAAAGCAGATTTGCCCTGCAGCAGAAGATTGTGGAGGCGGCTAAGAAGCTTGCCAATGAGCCAGAACTGTGCAAAACGGTGAAGAAGAAGCGGAGGAGAAACTGTCTGGATGCCATGCACAAACTGCAGCAGATAGAGGACGAAATGAACCAGTACAGAATCAAGAAGGGAAAGAAGCCCACACAGCGGGCCTCAGTCATCATTGCAGGTATAGTGCAAACTGATATGTGTTACTGGATTATCACTGAGCTAAATTAACAGTAAACACGGAGTTGTTTACTTTTTTCTGCAGATGAACTCATCCGGTCAGACTGCAGCTCTCTGTCTAGTCTCCCACTGGATGATGGTGAGTCAGTGAACACACATTCTGGTGCATTAAAATCAGCCAACCTGCTATAATAATCATTATTAATGCTCATTATGAGTATTTATAAAAGAGCGAGTGTCAGTATTGTTACTGTGAGTTACCTTTGTGTTCAGATGACTCAGACGGCGCCAGTCAGAGGCCGCGCTCACGATCGGTTCAAGGTTCCCCTCAGCTCAGCCCGATGCGCTCTCTGGGAGCAGAATATGACGTGGAAAGACAGGGATCTCCGAGGGAAAATCACCATAACAAGAACCACAGCAGGTTGGGAAACCGATTTCCATGAAGTCTCCTGCGATGTGAAACCTGTTTCACAACTTTCGATTTTACTGAAAATTGTTCTTGGAATGATGCAATGATCTCATGTTCTGGAGGAGTCTGTAATATTTGCCGTGTCATGTTTGCAGCCTCATTCCTTTCCTCACACACCCTTTTTTTTCCTTTCTGTTTTTTTTGGATCCTCTCCTACTACCACACCCTTTTAGATTAGCTTTTGAAGGCCAGGAGGCTTCCCACTACTACCAGAATCCAAGAGATGTGTCCTCCACCCACAGTAGTCCCTATAAAACCCTTCCCAGACCTCCTCGAGATCCACGCAGCATGCCTCCCACCCCAGTTATGACCCGCAATGCCTACAGCAGCAGCCAGCTCAGGTGTGATCTCTGCTCCCCTGCACTGTCAACCCAAAATACTTCCTCCTTCTTCAACCAAATCCCTGTTTCTTTCACCTACCCTCTAAACCTTAAAAGAGACAGTTCACTCAAAAATCAAAAATACACTTTTTTTCACTCTGGTCTGTAGTGCTGTTCATGCATCTAGATTATTTTGTGTGATTATCACCTGCAGAGACGTCTTTCTTTCCTCCAGTATAATGGAACTAGATGGCACTCGGCTTGTGGTGCTAAATCTGCCAAGAAATACATTTGACAAACTCAACAGCAAAGTCTCTTTCCAGAAATGATGTCTTGTTTACTCAAGATAATCCACAGAACTTGTGTGAGCAGTTTCATGTAGGAACTATTTTTTTTTCTCCTGTCGACCAATTACTGAAGAGGAAAAGGAAGAAGAAGAAGCACAATGAAGAAGAGTTTTATTTGTAGAGCATGTTTCAAGCCAGGAGCACAAAGTGCTTCTCATAGACAACATAAAAGTAAAGCAAGAAACACAAGAAAAGCAAAATACTAGCGCACACTTAAATGATCATGTACGGGAAATTTACAAATGAAATCATCCAAATGGTAGGACAAGTGAAAGTTTTCAAATAAGGTTCAACTAAATTTTAAATGAGGTGGTTGCACAACAGAGCTGGACACTGGACAGAGCTGGTCAGGTGAAAAGGCAAGTCTATAAAAATGCCTCTTAAGACAAGATTTAAAAGCAGAAACTGTATCGACGGATCAAATGCTGACTTTAAGTCTGTTCCAGAGCTGACGTGCCAGTACAGCAAATGCTTGATCACCCTTTGACCTAGATCTGGAACAGCTAGCACGCCTAACCCCGCAGAGTTCACTGATGTACTCTGGCGCCTGGCCACGGAAAGCCTTGCAGCCATGAGCAAATATTTTAAAATGTGTTCTAAAACAAATTGGTAACCAGTGAGATGCTGCTCAAACTGGGGTGATGTGAGAGGAGCAGGTTGTCTTTGTCAGAAGTTTGGCTGCGCAGTCAGAGTTTTGCACAGTCTGAAGTTGAGCCAAATTTCAGGCACTGCGGCAGGTAAACAAGGTGTTGCAATAATCAAAATTCATAATTTATAAAAGTATGAATAGTTTTCTCTGTATTGCTAAAAGATAACACTGGTCTGAGCTTGTTGATAGACGCATGATTGATTCGTAAGGTTTGGTAGAAAGAAAATAGTTCCTACAAGAAACTGCTCACAACAAGGTCTGTGTATTATCATGAGTAAATGGGTCATGATTTCTGAATGCCATCTAGTTCCATTATATTTGAGAGAGGCCAGACATCTCTATAGCAGATATCTCCAAAACTCTGCAACTTACACATACAACAACAATCTAGATGGATAAATAACACTACAGGTGGATAGGTATTTTCGATTTTAAAGGTGACCTGTCCCTTTAACCAAGCCTAACTTTTATTTGAACTAATAAATCCAGAAATATTATCCCATAAGTGATTTGTTGTTTTAGGAGACAGTTTAAAAGTTGTGTCCCTCCTGCAGGTCGGAGGGGTCTCCTCATTGCTTCAGGCATCGCAGCGGCAGTCTGGAGTCGCAGCCTCGGCTCAGAAAAGACACAGACTCAGAGAAGCCCGTCTTCATCTTGTCACCAGCCCACCGCAGCAACAGCACAGAGGTGTTAGAGGACTGCTCGTCCTACACTAGCCAGTCCAGCCTGGACTACTGCGGGGCGGCCAACTCCCACTACAGTACGCTGGACTCCCGGAGCTCCACCATGCATCGTCTCCACAGGAAGGTGGAGGTGTACGGAAACACCGGGAGCATGCCCAACCTGGTCCAGCACCACTCTGGTTGTAGTTATTCATGTGAGACCTCAGCACACTATGCACCCAGTGCCTACTACGTCCCCGGGTACCCCTGCCCGGACATGGAGCCTTACGCTAACGGTGCCTACGTGTATGAGAATGAAGTAGAGGGCCACTACAACGTCAACCCCTCCTACCAAATCAATGGCTACCATGGACACGACAGATTCAGGCACTATAGCAGCGACCGGGCAGACAGTCTTTCCCAGAATCCCTACGCGACAGTGAGGCCACCGCGGAGCCGAGAGGGGCCCCGAAATGAGCTGCTGGCCAAGAACATGCAGAAGGCCCTGGTGGCGGAGCACCTGAAAGGCTGGTACCACCGAAGCAGGGGCCACAGGGAGGGAGGGAGGGGGATGCTGACTGGATATGATTTCGACAGCGGCTCTCAGCTCAGCCTCGGCTACCAGACCATGCCAGCGGCATTCAGCCACTCCAGCAGAACCACCTCATTTTCATCAGGTGAGTTCCTCGAGCAGTTTGAAAAAGTAAAGTCAGATTTATTGGTGTAGGAAGAAAAATCTTCCAAGAAAATATAATTTAATAAAAACCTGTTTTGTCTTCTTTTAAATTCAGGGATGGATAGATTTTCATACCTGCTGTAGGTTTTTCAGTGCTTAATATATATCAGCCATGTCCTTGCAGGGTGTCTAAGAATCCTGCAAGGAATGCTATTTTATTTCCCTATCTGATTCTCCTTCACTCTGAATTTCTCCGTCATGCCTTAAAGAAATGCTAAGACTATTTTATTTATGAGGGTTTCAGTGGAGAGTTTCACTTGCTGTGTTCAGACTTTTTCAAGGCTGCCGAGAGTTGAAGTCCAGGAGAAAATTAGCCCCAGTTTCTGCCTCTAATTTATTGCAGCTACTGTAGCGCCCATTCAGGTACATATGTATATATATATATATATAATAAAAACCTGTTAGATTTATATATATATATATATATATATATATATATATATATATATATATATATA
>JAJHUR010136651.1:0-59116 GCA_027495735.1 Lutjanus campechanus
ATGAAGCTTTAGTTCAATTCAGACCACAAATATGTATATTTTTTCATGTTTTGTCACCACTAGAGACACTATGTAACTACATAAGTGTAAGGTTGACTTCAGTTAGTTATTCATTTGATTAATAGTTTAATAATTGATATAATGATTACTGGCGGTAGTTGCTCAGGCTAATTATCAGCTAATTGAACTCACTTTTGAATAGCATTTTTCCATAAATGGTTGCCCTTCGTGTGTGTGTTCTTTCCAATTATTGATAGAGCAGAGCAGGAGAGAAAACAGCTCTGCACTTGCCAAGAGGCACAAGGGAGAGTGCACAGTTAAAACACCCCAGATGACGATTACTCTGACAGAACACTCAATACAGAGTGATTCTTACAAAAACGAGAGACATCCGCAGATAGAAACTTGGACACAGGGCAGCACACCCTGTACTGTATAAACAACGAGTGGGGATCGTGCCCTATTGAATTGTCAAAGGCACACATTTCTGCAGAGAATGCCCCACAGCACCAGAATGTGCGTTAATTGTACATGTGTGTTTATATGCATGACAGATACCATGGCTTGGTCCCTGCTGAATGGTTCTCAGCAGGGCTCATTAGGCCCAGGCCCCAGACACAGCCACTCAGCCATGGCCTACCAGAGCTGCATGTACCTGTTTGGGGGCTTGAAAGGCTTGCGGGAGCAGAGAGACTTCTGGAAGTGGAATTCCAGCAGCCACACGTGGAGTTCCCTCAGAAACAAGTGAGTAATGATTTCATAAGTCAGTTTGCCTCTTTGGGTGTTGGCTTGGCTCCACAGATAAACATAGCATTGATAGTGCAATACACTCTATTTCTAATGTTCCTCGAGGACTTGTACTGTGATCTCAGAATAATCTGGATTGTTATTTTAAAGTTATTTCCTATCTGTGATGCAAGGGATGCAGTGTTAAAGGGGCTGTTGGCTTCAAAATCAAAAATACACATTTTCCTCTGACTTGTAGAGCTATTTATCCATTTATCTAGATAGTTTTGGTGTGAGTTGCAGAGTTTTGGAGATATTGGCTATAGAGATGTCTGCCCTCTCTCCAGTATAATGGAACTAGATGATACTCAGCTTGAGGTGCTCAAAGCAGCAAAAAAATACATTTGAAAAAATCAACACTGGTGTCTCCTTTCAGAAATCATAATCCTAGTTAATAACCCACAGACCTTGTTGTGAGCAGTTTCATGTAGGAACTATTTTCTTTCTATGGTTGAAACTACCAGAACTACTTTCTTTCTTTCTACTTGAGAGAAAGTAGTTTCCACATAAAACTGTTCACACAAGGTCTGTGGGTTCCCTTGAGTAACCAGGTCATGATTTCTGGAAAGACATTACTCTTTGAGTTTTTCAAAAGTATTTGAGTACCTCGAGCAGAGTGCCATTTAGTTCCATTACATAGTAGAGAAGGCAGACATCTCTGCATCCGATATCTCGAAACTCTACACCTCACACCAAAAAAATCAAGATGGACAATTAGCACTACAGGTAAGAGGACAAATATGTATCTTTGTTTTGGGGGTGAACTGTCCCTTCAAGGGTAAAACACTGGTAGGGTGTGAACATCTGCAACCTTTGTTTTCCATGTAAGCCTGTACAGCTACAGCGTCCTGATGCATGTCATTGCAGGTTGACAGGTGTTAACTTGTCAGTGCTTTTCTCAAGAAAATGCAGCATTTTTTTTGTAAATATCATGATAAAACAACTTTTATCACATTAAGATTCATACTGGTATTATTGTGAATGAAATGGCACGGCCCTAAGGTAAATGTAAGGTCAGAATGAGCTGTCCACGGAGCAGACTTCACGAGCAGTTTGTCAAAGCGCTTCATCAGGCCATGACCACATCTAACTGGTGCCGAAGGAACTTGATCCTTTCAGGATAATACTGAATACTGAATAACTCAACACCTGCTCGCCAGCCAGGGTCAGTTTTCAACTGACTGTGCAGTGCTAATGTAGAGTGACATGAAGAGGCTGCCAGGCTGTATTATGGAGGAAATGCCTATCGCAGTGTGTTTATGATAGAGAGTAAAAGAAATATGGAAAATGAAAGTACTTCAGAGAGTTGGACATAATCCATTACGCTGGCAACCAGATTAATCAACATCATAATCATGGAGAATGATAGCCTGGATAACATAAGTTATGAGGTGGAGGATTTTTCTCCACATGTCCCTCAAGAGAGCCACCCAGCGTTGACTTCAAAGGGATACAAACAAACGTTAGCTGCTGAGCTGGATGCTTGGCAACTAACAAGCCACATCCACAGCTAACTGGCTCGCGGGGATGCAGCGGTTGTGGCGTGGCGCCCACTTGAGACAAGTCAGATTTTATTTTTATACTGTTAACCCAAAATCCCAAAACACAACTAGCCTCCAGGCGCTTTACTCCCCGGTTCACATCATGTGACGTGAACCAGGGAGTGACTAAAATGGTCAAGAGTTGCAGAGGCATGACGGCGCAGCTGCCATAGATAGATTCTGTTTTTGCCACAGCTTAAATATGTTAACATTAAGCACAAAATGATGTTATTTGTCTGAAAATAATTGGTGAACAGTGTGGTTAATCAACATTGTCAGGAGATGACTCAGAAAATACACTGGAGTGGGGCTTTGAATTTGACTGACTTAGATTCAGGAACAGAAGTAGCTTAACAAGAAAGAATAATTCAGGTGTGCTGTGACTTGGTCTTACTTGTGTAGCTTTGGCCATATTACTGAAATAACTTTGGTGTACTCAACAAAGTTATTGCTCAGATCTGGGAACATGAAGTGAGACGGGGCAAAAGACACAAGCGCACAGATGATCAGATGGGTTGTATCCGAGTCAAGGAAGCCTGAGCGCAGACAACTACAAGTACAGACTCTCCTGTCAGGCTCTTGAGGGAAGTGTTTGAAATGAATTCCTCTGACAGTTAGCCTTATTCAGACTCTCTGAACTCATCGTCTGTGACAGCAATAATTCTTGGCTGTTTGACAGATGAGTCTGTTTCTGCTTTCATCAGAAGAGGCTTTCCGCCGGTTTCTCTCATCATGCTCACAGTCCTTAGATAATAGAGAAGAAGAAAAAAAAACACCAATCAGGTGTACTCAATTAGTTATCAATTACTCCTTCCCATCCCTACTCTCCGCCCTCTTCTAAATAAGTTTGGCTAGAAGTTGACAACCTGTACAATTGTCTGCTTGTGTTTCTTGCCCCGTTCAGTGCTTGAAATCATTGATGTCCCATTGTCCTAGGGACAGTAAAAATAGAACCAGAGACACAAGGATTTGGTGTCTGGGACAATGCTGGGACGGGAGAGAAATTTATTATTACTAAAACATTGGAGCATTTCCAAATAGGTGTTTGCATAAAAATAAGTTTATATTAAATTTAGATACAAATATATTAAAAATGTATTAAACTTGATAAAGTAACATTAACAGTGCTACAGTGAATGTAAATGACTCGTAGCTCTTCAGTCATTTATGGTCAGTCACTCATGTACAGTAGGTGTATTGTTTTGATGTGTGCCCGGGAACCTGTATACCTAAAAATGACTCAACTCTGAATTTCAATTTGCAAGTTAACATCATATGATATTAGTTACTAATTGTCATGACATTCATAGTAACTTTTTGAAAAATACACTGTTCCATTTTATTCCATCTTTGTGCTATTTTTAGCTCAAAGAAGGTGTATCCATCAAGCTGGCAGCGGTAGGCCTGAAGGCAGTCAAGTCTATATTTCCCCAATCTAAGAACCAATTGAAATTTTTGCACTCATAAGCATGCATTCCCATTTGCCTACAGAGTCTGCATTCATATGCAGATATCTGTTTATAGAGAGATATGTAACATTTGCTGTTAACCAAATATGTTCCGTGATTGTTGGTCATTGTGACAGATCACTGTAGATGGTCTGTGGTTGCGTAAATGTGCGGATGTGTGGTTGTGGTTGTGTCGGTTGCAGCGAGGGAGAGATCACCTTAAGCCATATAAAAGACAGATAGAAACATTTTAGCCAAAGAATCACAAACTCACCAGAAAGACATCAGATATTTCAAGTAAAAAAAAAGTTAAAGAAAAAAACTAACATGTTACACTCCGTGTCCTCGTCAACAGTGGCTTGGCTTTCCTCTAGGTTTTGGCCATAAATCGCCATGAAGCGTCACTGATCAGCAGTTCATTTCCAGGCATCAACAATCATGAGGTGCTTTGCACTGGCAATGTCTGGTGCGCATATTTTACAGGTGGACTGATTTATAAAGAACATTTCCTGCCGGTATGTGCAGGTTCAGTTTTATAAATCAGATTATTTTTTTGGTGCACTTCATGTTCGGCTTTTTAAAAAACATTATTACAGCTTAAGATATGACATGAAAAGGGGGCGAGGGAGTGGGGGAAGGACATGCAGCAATGGGCCATAGGTGGGAATCGAACCTATGGCCACTGCAGAGGACTCACAGCCTCAGTATATGGGGCGAGCACTCTGTCATGGATTCAGTGCACCATTTTATAAATAAGGACCCAGAGGAGGACATATTGTACGTCTGAACAACCATCATCATGTGTACATTTCTAAAGTATGCAGAATTTTCCTTGCTTTCAGTTCTGACTTCAGCTGTACTACTTGTTGTATGTATTAAGCATAATTTGAGGATTTCCACCCCGTCACTGTCACAGCAGGAGGTTCCATACGTACAAAGACAAAATGCCTTTGCACACAATACACATTGTTGTGTGTGTTCCATCCTGCTGACACTCCCTCTGACTGTTTCCCTCAGGTCCGGTCCCTCCAGACTGAAGGGCCACTCTGCTGTGGCCTACAAAGACAGCATGCTTCTTTTCGGGGGAGGTGAGAGCCAGAACTCTCCAAAGAACTGCCTGTGGAGGTACATCTTCAGCACTCAGACCTGGGTGCAGGTTGCCACGCTTCCAGGCTCCAGCGCCCCCGACAAGATCCACCACTGCTGCGCCGGCCTGGGTCCCAGCTACCAGTCGAGCAGCAGCAGCCCCTGCTCCAGCTCAGGACTCCAGCCCAGGCTGCTGGACAGGAGAATAAGACACTTCAAGAACAAGTGCGTCCCCGCCCCGCTCACTTTTCTCGGATCAGAGGGAGCGATAGAGCTGGAGACGTTCAGCCCGGACAGGTGCTACGGCAGCAAAACACTCACACAGTCCTCAGAGCTGATCGGCAGCACAGACGCGCAGCGGATCGGAAGCTGTTTGACCTTTGAAAACAAGGCGTTCAGAACACAGTGCGCGGATGACGACCTGCTCGACGAGGACGATGGGGATATGAACCAGCACCTGCCTGATCAGCTGCTGGTGCTTGGGGGAAGGCCGTGCACCGCACACAGTCCAATCTCCACATGGCAAATGACTCTGACCGACACATGACAGCCTCTCAAGCACAAACATTTTCTCTGTATGAGAACTGTGAAAAAATATCAGTGTTACATTATCACTTCATGTTCAATTGTATATGTTTACAGAGTATACTGACATTTTATTAACAAGAAAAAAACAAATATTTTGATAATACTGTTACTTTTGTTGTGAGTTATGCATTTATTACACATATCATTTTTTGCAGAAATAAATCAGAAAATGGCACAAGGAAAAGTTAGACAATTATTAGTCATTAACAATTTTTAAGTAGTAGTGCAATTGTGAAAAAGATACCATTGTGATATGGCCGATACTGAGTACCACCATCTAGCGGTGCTGCCATTACTGTGGTGGCACATAGCAGCAGTCACTCTTGGTGTCTGCTGGTCGTGTCTACAGGGGATCCCAAGATCTGTGAAATTCTCCAGAGATTTTCCTCATGATTTCGGTTAAAATGATCGCTCTCACAAGATCTTTTGGCAGTCTGGGTGTCCCCTCTAGACACCGTGTCCGCTGCTGCCTGCTGGCAGTGACAGCTGATGGTTTAAGACAGCGGCCCTCAGTAACTGATGAAGGTACCTTTTTTGATGGTGATACTAACATTCTTCAAACTTAGTAGTTAGGCATTGGGTGTGACAGTAACCAGAAGTAGATACTGGTGAAATAGAGGAAAAATGAACCACCTCTGTCACATTTGAGTGCTGAAGTACTGAAAAAGAAAACTGTAAACGTCTTATGACAGCTCGCATTCAAGTGCACACATACCAAACTCTTGGCAGGAATTAGAGCAATATTAACGTGGTGAGATTTTACATTATATCTACATGCTGATTTAATAATCAGAGATTGCCAGAGATTTTAGTGCTATTTAAACCGGCTGTTGTTTTTTTTTTTTTATATAGCACTTATATTGCAACTGATCTGGAATTTGCATACTTGTCTGCTGAATAAGTAGTTTCACAGATGTCAAAAAGACACCATTAGACCCCACCACTATCCATCTGCAGCCATTTCATATTTGTATTAGTGGAAGCTGATGACCTTACACACACATTTAGCAGGAACAAAAGCCATCAGTATTGTGATCCCGGGACTAGGGGAGGCTGCACAGAAAGCCACAGGGACGGAAACCTAGGAATCTACAAGGAGCGTCGTCTCTCGCTGCATTCACTTGCACTCGGGCATTGGAGTTTCTTGTAAATTTCTGCCAGCCGCAACTTCTCATATATATTTTATATTAGATTGTTCAAAACTGGGGCAGCAGCCGAGGTGGCAAGCCATCTTTTACAATATGTTCGCTTGTATTAACTTTACTATTGTGACAGTTTTCTCTGAATTTGTGCTTAAACTCTGCGACACATTTCAGCCACACAACCTACCTTATCTGGTGAAGACACATTGCACAATTGCTGGCATTTACTTCAAACTGCCTGCATGGAAATGGTTGTAATGCCTGTAATGTAGCCTAAATGACACACGATGGCGCCAGAGTTCAATGTTAAGTGGTCTATAATGCTAATGTAGAACTGCAGGAATAAGGCTCAGTTACAGACCTGCTACAGGGCATATAGGATGCATGGTGCCACATGAGCTTGTGGCAGGCCAAGTGAAAAGTGCAAGCCCACCACCATGTTATGTTACATTGAACTGTTTTTGGTTTTGCGCAACAGTGGTCTTATCTGCTCAGAGCATGAAAATACCTCACACTCCCAACAGTCCTCCAAGTGGACAGACTGGTAAACCAAACTCCATTCTAAAAGCAGATGTTTTATGGTGCAGCTATGGTTGTTCACAGTAAAAACTTTGGTTACACGATCACAAATGATTCGTTTTGATCTATAGGCACAATTGGCAAAAAAAAGTGTTGGTGTTTACATGTGACTTATTTCAAAACTTGAGTTGGCCTTTATTAAATTCATATTTTCAATTGTAAAAATTTATTTTGAAATAATTTAGCTACTCAAGGTCTACAAGTCTAATGTCGGTTGGCAGTGTTCTGTGCACGCAAAGACTCAGTCAAGATTAACAAGTGAAAAGATTAATTCAGAAATATAATAAAACAACAAAATGAAACAAAGAAATAAAATAAAAAATAAAGAAATGTAATAGAATAAATAGAAATAAATAATAAAAATACATTTAGATATTTTGTATTTATATAAATGAATGACATTTCCATGACTAAAATGTTGTTATTCAGCTTTTTATACATGTCATTTCTTTTTTCCCATAAACACCAATAGGCCTAGGTGTGGCATGTCTCATCTATCTAGCTATCTATCTATCTATCTGTCTGTCTGTCTGTCTGTGTATCTGCAGTGTGTAATGAGCTGTTTGTGCCGGTAGATGGCGCTATTTATTTGTTAATCAGCATTACAGCGGGCCATGAACTCACTTGACTTGTCAGTTCCAACTTCTATTGCTTCGTTTATTCGTCTTTTATTTTCTTAAAAATGTTACTGTCATATTGTATTTATACATTTAATCTTAAGTATGCTGCTGAATTTGTAACCTGCAATATCTGGTTTAAAGAGACCGGAATGCTCTTGTGGATTTAAAAAAAAACAAAAAAAAACTGTGTAGATCACGATTTACATGGGAATGTATGTATGTTTTTATTTTTTTTATTTTTTATATAAGCACACTGTAAAGAAGTTGAGCAAACTCGTGATTCGAAGGCTAAACTAAACTAAAAGCTAACTAAAGTTTTCAGTCAAACTCTTAAGTTCTGAAATAAACTTTTAAAAAAGTTCCCCAACCTGTAATCTTTTGTTGATATGATTTACTGTCCTTAAAAACAACAACTTTGAGTTTCAGAAACAAAACAAAACAAAGAAACTACGATTTCAAAATTCGTTGAGTAAATTAACTAGAGTGAAAGTTATAAAGGTTTATAATTTAATGTTTTCAGTTACAACCAAACAAATCACGTTCACAACTCAGACTTTTGACATGCAAATTTCTTTTCGTTTCCTAAAACTCAAAAATGTAACTTTATCTAAAGAAAAAAAAAGTGCATTATCTGAACAAAAGATAATACTGTAGATCGGCAAAACTTGTTTGAGTTTGTTTTAAAACATTTAAAACATTTATTGAGGACAGATGCCTTGAAATAATGAGCTTCCTCAACTTTTCATCTATCTATTTGTGGTCCACAGAAACGTCACTCAGTGACACTGCAACAGACTTGCCTGCAAACTGGACCGGTGCTTTACAGACCAGTGATGCGTAATTCTGATGATCACATCATGTTTCATTCTGTACGTCAAAAAACGCACGCCTTTTTGAGGGGGGGGGAAATTACGCAACCATAATAAAACCTGCCTCCATCAGAGGAGTCGTGGCTCTGGAGACGTAGTAGACTTAATCCCTCGCGTCCAGTTGGTGGAAATCCCCACGTGGTTTGGTGTCGTGTATAAAAAGTTTGGGTGTGCGGAGCCCCTGTTGTCGTGATTGCACAGGGAGGAGAGGGTCTCAGTGAGCGGCAGCATCCTGCAGGACGCACGGAGCTGCTCCATCCATCCATCTATCCATCCATCCATTCACAGCCGCGCACAGCGGACAGGAGGACACGGCACCCGGGCCGGGCACACACACACACATACATACACACACACACGCAAACACAAACACACACACACACACGAAAGACGCGGGACTGGCCGAGAAGGTGGAGACTGCGGCTTCTGCGGGCTGTTTGAATGGGACAGAGCGGAGTGGACGCGTCTGGACACCGGAGTGGCTTTTATTCAGACTTCTCCTCGTTTGTTTTGGTGGACTGCGCGTCTGCAGTGACAGCAGCGCGTCAACAATCAGAACTCCTGAGTCACAGATGAACTTTTCTTTTGTGTTGCTGGATAACGAGCTGAATGCGAATGAGTGGAGTTAATCAGCAGCACGCTTTATGATTTGGGAATACAAACATTTTATTGGATATCTGAGGCGTCTCGCGTTTGAACACCAGTGGATGTTCTCCAGGAATCTGTACATTAAACTCAGCTTTAACCTCAGGGTGTGTGTTTGATACAGTCACCCTCATCTCCCTTAGCATTTGGACTGTAACCATTAGAAAAAATGAGCATCTACACTCTGGCTCTGCCTTGGTTAGTGGCGTGCGTTATTATTCTCTCCGTGCGCTGCAGCTCGGTGCCCGGGACGGAGGCGCAAGGCTCTCCCCAGGAATCGTGCGCGTCGTGTGGCCTGAGGGCGCCCGATCAGTCGGAGCGGCTGAACATCGACTTCTTGGAGGCGGTGAAGAGGCACATACTGAACCGGCTGCAGATGAGAGACAGACCCAACATCACGCATCCCATCCCAAAGGCTGCGATGGTGACGGCGCTACGGAGGCTGCACGCCGGGAAGGTGCGGGAGGACGGCCGGGTGGAGATCCCCAGCTTTGACGGACAGGCTGCGTTCAACAACGAGGTTCAAGCGGAAACCTCTGAGATCATAAGCTTCGCCGAATCAGGTAAATCATCAATAATTCATCACACACATCTGAATCGACCTCTCCGTGAACCCATTCACCTTTTGACTTTATGTAAGAGGCAGCTCAGGTGGGTTAATAACTTCATGCACAGGTGGAAATTCATCCTGTAAAGCTTTTGATGCAGCAGAGACAGAATAGATGAGTTTTTAAACTAATTGGATGCAGCGCAGTCATCATTTTCATCATCTTATTACATCACAGCTCCAGCCTGGAGCCAGTGGTTGCTGTTCAATCCTCCTGTTTGGGAAAATTAAAAAGAAATGAAAGCAAAGACAGAGTCCTTAAATTACCCTCGTGTGTTGTCTAGGGGATAAAAAGAACCTCTGAATCCAATTTCATCACTAAAGCTGAGCTCACACTCAATACTCCAATGTATAAAGCCCTCTTTTAAATACGGACAAAGTCCCTCAATTGGCCATTTATCCCTTCCTCTAAGAATGTGTATCTAACTAATTCTCACAAGTCCAAAGAGAACACCCTTTCCTCTCTCTCTGCCTCTCTCACACACACCCCCTCTTTCCTACACACTCACACACACACCTAAATCATCTGACAGAATCCAATAATTGTCACTTAGCACGGTGAGAACCACTCTGTGACACACACTGTTAGTTTAACAAAAAGAAAGCGTACAATTAAAGACACCAAAATAGGATGTCTTAAACACACACACACACGCACATACACACACCAGCCTGTATTTTCCCATTGGCCCTGCCGCTACAATTAGCCTGAATGGGCTGCAAGGTCCCGCCTTCCAACGGGAATGATCTGAGCAGCCTCATGACAAGGGAACAAAAGCCGGGCAATTATTATAAGAGCACGATGTGTTCGCGCTGAGGCTGACATGTCAACGTTAGGCAGGGGAAAAAGCGGAGAAAACAAAAGAAATCAGAATAATGCATGAGACATTTGAGTTGGTACAGGGTCGGATGGGGGGGGGGGTGTGGGTGGAGGGGTATGGTGTTGGTGATGCTGTGTGTGTGTGTGTGTGTGTGTGTGTGTGTGTGTGTGCCCATATTGCAGTTTTGTAAAGAATGTTTTTGTCTCTCTAAAGGTTCGCTGGGCTCCTTTGCTTCTTCTTCTTCTTCTTCTTCTGTTTTTTTTCTCCACTTCTATTCTTCCTCACACCTTTGAGCCTTTGTGTGGCATTGTACCATGGAGCTGGCTCGGGTCCCTGCTCCCTAGACCCCCGTCTGCCTCCTGGCCAGCTGGCTCACGCCCCCCAGATCGGATGCTGCCAGCCGGGGCACGGCTCAGAGGCAAGGTCTCCAGAAAGCTCCGAAGCCAGGGGAGCATGAGGGAGCCTGAATTGTTGTTGTCACAGTTTAGGACAGGGCGGGCTGGGGGGTGAGGTTGGCATATGTTTAGCCAACAGCGAGCCAGCAGATGGATGCGGAGAGGTGTTTCCGTGCATGTGTGGAGCGGTTCAGCACAGGGTTAACTGCTGCTTGTCAGCTAGGGAGCCGGCTCCTTATCTCTGGTTGCGGTAGCGCAGAGGTAAGAGGTCTGCCAAGCGGCCCTGGGCAGGTGAGCGAGATGATGCCAATCTCCCGTCTCCTCTGACATGGTCCCGTGGGTCCTCACTGAGGGATTCGGTGTCCCGTATCCACGGGAGCGGAGCGGGGAACACAAGCAGGGGGAAAGAGAGAGGGGTCGACGGACGGAGAAGTTTAGATCGGCGTTTCTTGATTGCTCGCTGTAGCCGTTCGGACCCAGTGAACTCGCAGCGAGTGGTCCAAGACACGGAATTAAGACTTCATTATGGGAGGTCATTAACTCCAGCCCGGTTCCACCGCAGGATCGGGTTGGCGGGTTCACTTCAGGACACAACTCTTTCATGAGGAGCTGTCAGTCAGGGCCATCCTGGACCTGCTCCAGACATTTTCCACATTCACACACAAGTGTGTGTTTCAGTCCTCAAAGGTCCAGGCTGCCTCTGTAGAGCCGTGATCCTTTAAATGATTTATGCAACATTATTTAACATGACCCACTCCAGTACACGTTGGCATTTTTATATTTCGTAGTTTTCTTGTTGTGCCATGTTGTATCGTAAAGAAAATTCATAGGTTAGGGTTAGGGTTAGGGACGATATATGAATATTACTTTTTGTTGGCAGAATGACATCGCTGTCACAAATAGGAACAACAAGCGTGGCTGAAAACGGAAGTAAAATTGCTACCAGCTCCACAGTGGAGGAGCTAATTCCAAAAAGGGGAACGACTTCAGTAGTGCAGAAGTGGTTTGGTTACAAAAGATCAGACGTACAACAAACGCACAGCAATATGTGAGAGATGCGAGAAGATTAAGAACAACAAAAGGGAGCAATACAGCAAACACATTTCACCACCTCAAGCAGAGGCACAAGGGGAGACAAAAATCCCAAAACGAGAGCTCAGAAGTTACTGTGAGTTCTAAACCAAAAATATTTTTCAGTATTTGGTCGTATTGTTATCGCAGAATACCCTCAAATATCGTGGTTATTTTAGGGCCATTTCACCCACCCCTAATTGTTCTGAATCATTGCCTGACAAAGCTGATTGAACACACTGTTCACACAATTAGTTTTTGACTACATTCTAGGCTCCGTGTTAAAATATTTAAGCTGTGGCTAAAATGGAACTGGGATGTATGACTATAGTAGAAGCTACAAATTATACGTCATCCTTCAAGCTTGCGCAGGCGCATTCTCATGCCACCTCTTCACTCTTGACCCTTTAGCCGTTCTCTCTGTGGTGACATGAACCTGAAAGTAAAGCACCCAGAGGCTAATTGTGTTTTGTGATTTGGAGCTAACATTGTAAATAAAGCTTTTGCTTGTCCCTGCAGGGATGTAGTGTTAGCTAGTTATCTGGGGATGTGCAGTAGCTTGTTAGCTGCAGAGTATCCAGCTTGGCAGCTGACAGCTAGCTGTTTATGTTGTGCTGAAGTTAATGCCGCCCTCCCTCGCCTCGCTCAAACAAGCTCTCTTGAGAGACATGTGGAGGAGGCTGGAGAAGAGCAGCCTTTAACTCACCAGTGAGGGGGTGGAGGGGGCCACCCCCTCCGAGCGTCCAGTTCAGCAGCTAACAGTGGGAAAAGAGGGAAATAACAGCTCAGCTTCTTTCTCTCTGGCGGGGTAACGCTAATGGCATGATCCGTACAGTGAATGCTGCATGTGGCATCGCTGTCCTGGCCCATAGTGGCAGGACAACATTGTTGACAGTGTGTCCCAGAGTGCGCTACAAGCAAAGCGAGAGAGGGCAGCGTTAACTGCCAACAGTGGGACAATAACAGCTGAATAGCAGAGGGACATGGTGGAGCCTGAGGATGAGGGGGTGCTCATTCACAATCAGCAGATCCCCATCTTTTTGGGGCTCTGGGGTCCTCGTTTGTAGGTGAAGGAGGTGGAGAAAAATCCTCCACCTCATAACTTACATAAGAGTGACCACTGTCGCTATCCATGCTAATATCCATGCCATGATTGCATGTGACTATTATGTCGGGGTGTCACGATTCTCCAAATACACAATTCGATATGACTTTGCGTTTTAAGGTCACAATTTCATTTTGCACTGACAGATATGCAATTGTTAATTTGTAAAGATCAACAGATCATTGGTTTTATGCCCTGACAACTGTCCTTTCCATTTTCCAGATTCCAGATTCTTCTTTAAAATAGTCTGTATGGTATCAAGTGTGATATAATGGCCGGTGAGCTGCACTCTGTTATGTTTGAAGTGTTCTGGTGGAGAGAAAAAACTGGAAGAATGACTGATTCTGCCTTTCAATTCAGTTCTTAAAACTGAAAGCTCATTTCAATCAATTTTTGATTAATTTTGAAATTGTGACACTGCTACTATTAACCGCACCCCCGTTCTCTTTTTAAGAAAGAATGTTCACCTAAAAATGTCACTCTGGCTGGAGTGGGGCTTTAAAAATGCCCCTGCGGTAAAGCTTTAACAACAACAACAGAGCCGGTGCAACAGCGACTTTAACCTCTGGCCAAAAGTCCAGCGACTCAGCCTCTCTCCATCCTCTCTACCTCCCTCCTTCACCTCCTCACCCCGCGTGGAATTCCTGGAGTGCTGAGTCGGGCCTGAGGGATGGCTGCTGTACGCACACACGCACACATGCGCACATGCACACATGCTTGCCTCCGCTCATGTCAGAGCCGCGAACGCACCGCGCCCCTGTCCCTCCACGGCGTGTGGTCTTGTCGACAGCAGCTTTGAGTAATGAGCTCTGGAGCTGCCTGCCTGCTTCCCCGGCCTCTTCCCTGACTTGGTGGCGCAGGTGGGGACACGCTGAAGTAGCTCTTTATCCACACAAGCCCACCCAGGTGTCCTCCCTGCCTGCCTGCCTGCTGATACTCACTAGCAGCTTTTCCACTGTGGGGTCAGGCTAGGCGTGTCGGGGCCAGCTCCGAACTGTTTGTAACACTGGATGAAAAGAACAATTTGTTCCTTAAAAGGAGCGGAGTGGAAATCGGTCATGTGGCATGCTGGTGTGTGATCTCAGTCTGATCAAACATGTAAAACACGAGCTGTAGAAGCGATGATGAGGGTGACGAAAACACATCTACACAATGATCCTTAGTGTCCTGCTCTTACAACATCATATCCCTCGGTAGTTGCTGGGTTGTAGTTGTGTGTAGTTCTTGTAGTGTGTTGTAGTTTTTGCATTTATTTAATCATTAAAAGTACACTTTTCTTTAAAATGTAGACTAGATTAACAGTTTATTCTTGACCTTGTAAACAGTAGTTTACTCAAGATCCATTTAGTAGCTGTTCTGGAGCTGTCAACCATATCATATGATCCTCATCAAGGTATAGATAAAGATTGCAAATTTTCATGGAATTGTAGATGTTCTGATTAGGCCAATTTCTATGGTATTAGTACATCAGTAGACTTCAATCCAACATGGACAAGAAGACCTTAACGTACTTAGGAAAAGTATAGTATTGGACATTTGCAGTCTCCTAATGAGCACCATGCAGTATGACTGAAAGCTCCTGAGCAGCTACTTAAAGTGACTCTAAGCTGAGACTAGTGAAGTGATGGCAATGCTTTAATAAGTTTATTTATAGTTTCATATAGAGATCAAAGGAAAACAAATTGCCAACTACAGTGTTTTGATATTCAGTTAATCTTTACTGTCATTTTCCAAGCAAAATATTTGCTGCTTCCAGCTTCTTAAAAGTGAGGGTTTGGTCATTTATGACATTAAATGAAGAGTCTTTTAGTTTTGGACTGTTGTTGGTTGAACAAAAGAAAAAATAGAAAATTGAAGATGTCACTTTTGGCTCTGGGAGATTGTAATGAGCATTTTTTCCACAAATGTGACATTTGCTAGACTAAATAAATAATCAAATAATCATGAAAATAATTGTTAGTCGCAGCCCTAGTTTCTCTTAAAAAAATATAAGCACTGCATCTTGTAATACTTTTCAAAACTGTGTGATGGGCTGTGAAGCAAAAAACACTTGATAGAATAATTATTTTAATAATCGAACTGTTTCATTTTTTCAGCAGAAATGACAATCATTTACTCATTTACCTGCTTCTCAGTTGTGCAGATTCGTGTTTTCTCTTTGTCTTATGTGATAGAAAACTAAAGATTTTGAGGTTTTAAGATTTCATACATTAAAGTGGCGACAGACAACTATTTTGCCTTAACTTATCATTATGAAGTAAAATGTAGATTTCACAGCCTAATGGCTATAGGATAATGGCACCACTCACGCTAACATTGGTTGCCCATAAGCCTCATCTGTCTGCCACCAAGCTCAAATATTTTCCTGGGAAAATGACATCTGCACTACAGACTAAACTAATGAAAAAACTCCCCCCTCCACCCAAATGCCACCCCCTTGATTTTGCAAAACCATAACGTTTTAGCAATGCACAGCATTACAATAGTTTTTGCCAGTTCCCAGATTCAATATAAAATGCACAATTCCAGTGAACCTCTTCATTGAATATGCTTCTTCCTTCTCGTATTTCCAAAGTGGTGCTGATCGTTTCTTCACAGATTTAGGCTCTGCTTTTTAGGAGAACAGAAAGCAATGTGGTCGGAACAGCGGTGCAAAAAATGATATATCTGGAAACGCGAGGAGGGAAAGTCGTCTATTTCCACTTTAGAAGACCTTTAATAGTCAGATAATGAAATTGAAAGTTAGGTGAAGTCCTACTACAAATGGTGATCAGCTATAATAAGACAAGTCAAGTCAATTCTGTTTGTATAGAAGTTATAGAAGAGGGCACTTTTCATATTTCCATACTCTTTTGATTATTATTTCCAGTTCCCACCAAGAGTAAGCACAAAGGCAGCAGTGGCGAGTAATAGCATCATAGGTGTTACTGAGACATCAACACAGTGCCAAAACTGTCAACCCTGCCTCAGTTTTATCCCCCAGCTCTGCACAGGACAGCTTTGAACTGCACATGATTTAAGTATCTTACTGTGTCCTGAAGGCTAAGGCACATTTCTTGAATAGGAACCAATCACCTTGAGGTGTTAGCTTCATGATCAGTTTTATTTCCAGGCTTCGCTCCCCGTCTGTTTATCACGCTGTCGTTGTGCGCTCGTTGCTGCGCGATCCCCTGCTTTCTAAGCTCAGAGCTGTCGAGGCAAGTAAGAACGCCCAGCGCTGACTGAGGTGAGGTGAGGGGAGTTACTTGTAGCCCTGAGGGGCCTTTAGAGCAGTCGAAGGCAAGAGCTGCTGTTCAGCTGATTCCTTTCTGTCGTTCACTTCAGATGGATTTCAGTATGTACTCACTGTGCACTTGATACTTTACCCACAGGCTCTGGTATTGAGAAGGCCGATAAGTTGGTGTATTGCTTACAATGGGTGTGTGTGTGTGTATGTGTGTGTGTGTGTGCATGGATGGATGCAAATGTGTATGTGTGAAGTGCTTGAGCTCCCAGCTGACATGCTACAGAGTGGAAAGCTGGTCTGAACAGGTTTCTGTGTGAATGTAAAGCCGTGCTTTACAGGAGGAAGAGGCGTGAGGCGCCTTAAAGAGGGGGGCCCATCTTTGGTGGCCACCTGTTGACACTGACACACACTAATCAGTCGGCAAACAAAGTAATTTAGCCGCTTTCAAAGGCGCTGCTCTGCTTGAGCACATTGTACCAAATCTCCTGAAATAGAAACCTTTCAAGTTACCTCGGGGTAATTTGGAAGACATCATTAGGCTTAGAAAAAAAAAAAAACAGTGCCAGGGAGAGCCCATCGCCACCTTTAGACTCCCGGGATCTCTTCATTGTGCGGCTGTAGAAAGTGGCCAGTGTCATGTAAATGGCTTTTATTTTTGCCTCATCATGCTTTTTGCTGGAAAGCCACGCGTTTGAATGGCGGGCTGCAGCGCGGCTGTCTCCCACTGCCTCACAGGGGGCTTTGTGCTGTCACTCTCAGGGTGCAGGGAGGGGGGAAGGGGTGGGGTAGGATGGGGGCGGGGTTCGGTGGGGGGTGGGGGGGTGGGGGGGCACCAACAGCGAACTCAGTGAACCCCCTGGGAGCCTTGGCGGCGTCCGCCACCCTCCCCACCTTTCCCACTTGCATCCTTCCTCCTTCCCTTGGTCTTCCTCTTCTCCGTCCTCCTCCCTGTCCCTCCCTCTCTCTTTTTGGCCCTGTCACTTACAAAGCTGGACCAGAGGCCAACTGGGCCTGATCCCAGAACTGGATTGTCACAGCTGGCCTATCAGGAGCTGCCACAGAGGTCACCTGACACAGTGATTGAGGGTGAACAGAGAAAACAAGGCCCTTAAAAGACAGAGCTGTGCCCTTTTGGGGAGGCTTTCTGCTTTCTATGTGGGCACATGTATGTGTGTTTGTGTGTGTATGTGTGTGTGTGCGGTGTGTGTATTACTCTTGTTGTGGGTACTGGAACCTGTTTACAAAGTCACTTGTGGGTACTTGCCTTCCTTATGGGGACAAAATGCAAGTCCCAATAACGCAAATATTAATTCCAGGGTGAAGACCTGGTTTGTGGTTAGATTAAGGTTGGGTTTAGGTTAAGGTTAGGATTAGAATTATGCAAATAGCAGTTATGGGTAGGGTTAGGGTAAGTGTCTAGCACATGAATATGAACATAACATAACATAACATACTTATTTTAACCCAACCATTTTCTTCCTGAACTTACCCAAACTGCAACCATGTCACATATTAGAAACGCTTTCTGGCAGCATCTCATACAGCCACTAAAGGGTGGGCCAGTCTTCTGCATCAGTATAAAGGATGTGACATAGCAGCATCCGTAGTTGATGAGCTGGGATGAGAAGATGTTGGTATATAATCACATCTTTTGCAAAGAGAGTGCAGAGCTGTCTTGGCAATGGTTCAGCTATCACATGATATAAGTATGAGTTTTGGTCACGTGATAACAGGTGGTTTTATGGCGGGTGAGGACGACTTCTGGCATCAGTTGTGTCATCATGTTACTGAAATTCCAGACTTAGGTCATGTGATGACCAGTTTCTCAAAATACATGCCTACATACAAACTATAAAAGTGCACAGGCTTTCCAAATCACACAAACTCACCCAACCAATGTTTTTTGTAGTTTATTCCTTTGCAACACAGGAGAACACTAGTCTGGATGTTGCTGGAATAATGGCCCAAAGAGGGGTTTGAGCTTGAGATCTGTCTTGAGATACTCCACAATTTCAGAGTCTGCAAAGACCACAGAATTTCTAGATAACACAGCGGAGCTTGCCAGCTGTTATATCACGCTATATACCATAGAGATTATCTTTTTGAAGAATTAAAAAAGTAAATGGCAGTTGTCATGGCATAAAACCAATGATCTGTTGATCTTCACAAATTAAGACTCGATAGTCCCACAATGACCCAGCTGTCGGTGCTAAAAAAAATATGTTTAAATCGAAAATCAAACAAATCGTGGCCTTAAAATCATCTAAATTAATCTTCGACTTCAAGAATGGTCACACCCCTACCAAACACTGTCTGCTGATGAGGGTTCCATCAATAATGAACCCTCCAGCACAACATAAACATGAACTGACTGTTATGTTTTAACACTTTGAGACATGCTGCCTAATAAATTAACCAATCTGTCATGTTTTTCTACATTTATGTTGAATTGTTGTATAAATGGCTGACTAAGAATAAACCATTCCATTTTTTCTGTCTCCCACAGATGAGCACACGTCCTCCAAGTCTGGTCTGTACTTCCTCATCTCCAATGAGGGCAATCAGAACCTGTACGTGTCTCAGGCCAACCTGTGGCTCTACTTCCGCGTGCTGCCAGCCGGTCCTGAGAAAGGCCTCCGGAGGAAGGTGACCGTCAAGATCCACTACCAGGAGGCTGGGACTGCCGGCGGTGTGGAGGGAGGCCCAGGAGGCGGTGGTGGAGGGGGAACTGGCCGCTGGGCGCTGGTGGAAAAGCGGGTGGATCTGAAACGCAGCGGCTGGCACACTTTCCCCCTCTCAGAGGCGGTGCGGGCTGTGTTCGGGAAAGGCAGCCGGCGGCAGGACCTGGAGGTCCACTGCGATGGCTGTGAGACAGCTGGCGTGGCTCCGGTGCTGGTGGACCCGGGCGACCCGTCCCACCGGCCCTTCCTGGTGGTGCGCGCGAGGCAGGTGGACGGAAAGCACCGCATTCGCAAGCGGGGGCTGGAGTGTGACGGCACGAGTGGGGGCCTTTGCTGCCGGCAGCAGTTTTACATAGACTTCCGCCTGATCGGCTGGAACGACTGGATCATTGCACCAGCTGGTTATTACGGCAACTACTGTGAGGGTAGCTGCCCGGCCTACATGGCAGGTGTGCCGGGCTCAGCTTCATCCTTCCACACTGCAGTAGTGAACCAGTACCGCATGAGAGGGATGAGCCCAGGCTCTGTTAATTCCTGCTGCATCCCCACCAAGCTCAGTACTATGTCCATGCTCTACTTTGACGATGAGTACAACATCGTAAAGAGGGATGTGCCCAACATGATCGTGGAGGAGTGTGGCTGTGCCTGAGTGCGCACTGCCCCTTCATCACCGTTGAACTTGGAACAGTCAGAAAGGCCTTTTGTACAAACAGGACGTTATTGTACGGTACACATATACAATATATCTATACCTACTGTATGTGCAAGCAACATGCACACTGCTACAATCTAGCAAGTATCAGTGTTGTGTCCATGTGTGCGTGCGAGTGTGTGTATTTATCAGAGTGACATGCCTGCTGTCCAAATTTCGTCCGTTGGGCGATGACTGGGCAGCGACGGGACGAGAAGGGAATGATTATCACCAAATGATACTTTGCTCTAGTTTGCCATTTCTAGTCAAAAAATAATGGCTCATCATCTCCTCTTGAATGAAGATAACAAGCGCTTAAGGAAAGTGACAGGATCAGCCGATGACTTTATTGGCTTCACCCCGACGCTCCCGACCCCACTCCTCCAACCCTCTTAAGTACTTTAAGCACATGACAGACTTTTGTTTTTATAAAGCACTGACAATTCATCAGCTTATACAATTCAGAACACCAGCACTTCAATATTATGCCCACAGACACAGTCTGACTGTCCTCTCTGGTGGAATTAGACCGCTGGCAGCGCTTAATGCCTTGCAGGATTATACCTTCCGCAGAAAGGCGGCTGCCGCTGCTGTTGTCATTCTCGCTGTTGACTACGGGCCTCAACCTCAACTTCCTGCCTAAGAGTGCTGCAGGCCCTGCTACCATGACAACCAGGTGAAGACAGATCTCATAAGTGCACTTCACTTGTGCACTGGGAGCGACAGAGTGAACTGCTTCCTCCTGCCCCCTAAGGCCCAGCAGATGTGGGCCTGCGGACGTGGAGAGTCTAGTTTTTGGCCCAGTGGGTCGCCACAGTGCAGTGCAGCACTTGCAGAAACTGAAATGCACACCCTGAATAGCACTTGTATAAAGAAATGCCTTCCAAGGGGTACTGAGTGTCCTGTCCTATCGCTAAATAAGTGCCACATGAGCTATGCAATGTATAGTAACCTATACCCATACTCAACATGCTCTATTAGACTGAATCCTCTTTCCATCTTTGTCTTTCTCTCTCCTCCTCCTCTCTGTCTTCAGCCCTCGACTCTTTATCAATACTTGAAATGTAATCTTTCGCCTCCTTTCCAAAGCGAATGATTGTTGTGACGTTTGCACTGAAAAGTTGCGGGATTAGTGAAACAAAAACTGCCATTGAAAAGTTATTTTTATAGAAGTAAATTGAATTTTGTTTCAAATGTATTTTACCTAATTAATGGAACCAAAGAGGCCAAGATTTTAGCTATTGTACTGAGATGGCGAGGCCATTGAGTTACTGTGTACAATACTGTTTTTGATCATTTGCAATAGGCCTACCACTGTATCAGGGTACGATATATGATTTCATTTCTTAGCTCTATTTTCATTCTCTGTTTTGTACAATAAGCAACACTTCATTTTTTCATCTTTAATTCTATTTTTGTTTCAGTTTTCTATTTAATAAGAACGTTATTTTTAGTTCCTGTCTAAGAATCATTTAGTCAAATAAATGTCATCTGTACAGTTTATGTAAAATAAAATGTTTTCTTAAATATTTTCTAACTTTAAGGTCTTTTCTGTGTCATGTTGCTTAGACACCCCATTTACACCTTATTAAACTGCAATCGGTATTCAGACATGTTATCCAGATAAGGAAAAGTACAGGCGAATGAATGTGTAAAGGGCTTTTCTCACTGCACTTCACTCCAGGCTAAGGGAGCTGTTAGCACTGGCAGATTCCAAAGTAGGCAAACCCCGACTTTATCCTAGGGCTTGCTAGCCCTGCTCCAGAGCAGGACTGTGGGGTTATCCCCTGAAAATCGATTGAGTAAATTCAAGGCTAAAAGGTGCCAGCATGGCACAGGGCTAAAAGATATAAGCATCACCTCTGAGCATTCCAGAATGTTAATATTAGATGGGGCCAGGGCTACTAGAGGTGCAGTGTGAATCATATAGCCCTGCTAGACTCTGGGTTAAATATGTGGGTGTGAAAGGGACCAAGTTAGCCCAGGGCTATGCAGTGTGAAAAGCCCTTAAATTTGTCATGAATGTGATCAGATCTGCTCGACCACTCGCATGGCGTTCAGACGTTAGGTAGGCATAAACCCAACCCACGCAACATACTGCCTGCATACAATTATTATTATGTGTCTATTCTGTGTCATGGAAGCACCAAAAGATGAATTATTCATCCAAACTGTGTGGAGAATGAAAGCAACACGCATGGGAAATGAATGATAAACAGTAAAAAAATAACTGCATGTGCGATGGTGTGTTGACAAGGCATTTAATTTATAGGCACAGAATAGCCTGCACACCAGTAGTACAATACACCAGGGCATACAGACACAATATTTTTATACAAAGTAACGAATAACCTTGTGCATTACATTTGCCAAATTTACAAGATGGGACTAATAATAAGGAATATGTCATAGACAACATGACAACAAGTTTCCCAACAAGCAAAACTGTATGATGAAGTGTGGGACTGATTTGCCATGATCTCAAATTAGGAAAAAAATGGAAAAATGGAGTCTGCAGACTGGATAATATGCCTGTATTCAGCACCCGAGACGTCGCATGGTGAAAATAAATGTTCATAGGAGCATTATCCAATGTGCAGACTTTTTGTCCAGCACCTGGTATTTATCACATTTGGATGTGCAGACTTTTGGAAACTTTCCGCCACCTCAAATTACTCATACACAGGTGTTGCTCTGGAGGACAGAGATCTGATCTCAATGAGGATAATGAGAATGCATTAAAAATACCAGGTGTAAATGCTGAGGCAAGACCGGATCGTTTATTATCCGGATAACGTATGCGGATACAGATCCCATTAAAGGGATAGTTCGAATTATTTAACGTGGGGTTGTATGAGGTACTTATCCGTAGTGAGTGTATTACCTACAGTAGATGGTGGTTGGCATGCCCCCAGTCTGGAGGCCAGGACAAGGTCAGCAATAAAATGTATTTTAGCCACCTCAAAAAATAAAAAAATAAAAAATAAATCAATATCAGTGTAAGTGTGCACTTTATTGGAATATTTTCACTGCTTTACCTTGCTGTCGGACAGCCTTTTCTTAGAGGAAACCACCGCTGTTATACTGAAACCAACCAAACCAAACAAACCAAACTCCATTTGTGAAATCAGTAATTTTACCTTGCAGTACATGGGCGCTACTGCTGCCTTGATCCAATAGTTTCTGTTATTATGTGACTTTAGTGAATTCGAACTAACCTCTTAAAACACCAAACTGACACAAAAAAGCATAAACAAACTAACCAAGGTGATGTTTTCACCCATGGAGTTTGGTTGGTTTGGAGAGATAGCAGCATTTGGCTTAGGCAAGATAAAGCATTGAAAATATTCTAAATATAGTGTACACTTAAAATGATACTGATTTTTTAAAGTCCTTAAAGTGATATTCCGCTCCTAGATGATAATCCACTCAATATTCACCCCTATACCGATGTGAGGATGGGTGAGGGTCTTCAGTTCACAAAACAATCCTGGAGTTTCAGCAGAAAACGTAAAATGAAACGAATGAAACGAAAGAACACAAAACAAACACAAAATGTCTCCATCCTGCTTGTGTGGTGTAATCCAAGTGTCCGTGAGCCGCGACATTAAAATTTTTAACCACAAAAGATGCTATTTACACCATGTTTTAGCTGAAATGTCAACTGTAGCCTCCCAGGTAGTGTGTAAACATGGCATTGATGTATCTCTTAATGGATGCACGTGTGAAAATATCGCGAGATACTATATACAAAGTCTTGCGATACATCAACACCATGTTTACAGGCTACAGTTGACATTTTGGCTAAAAACATGGTGTAAATAGTGTCTTCTGCTTAAACTCCAGGATTGTTTTGTGAACTTCACCCATCCTCACATCAGCATAGGGGTGAGTACATATTGAGTGGATTATTATCTAGGGGTGGAATATTGCTTTAAAGTGTGTTTGGCTGCTGACCCTGTCCACAGCAGTACACTGCTTAGCCTCTGTGCGAGTACTCCAGTCTTCTCCAACTTGGGGATGTGTCTACTATATGTAATACACTGACTGGATAAGTATCTCATACAACCCCACTTTTAGTAATCCAAGCTATCTCTTTAATATCAGCTGAAAATGTGTGTGTTTATCCTGGTGAAAAATGGGTTGGGTTTACATTTGAAACTGCTACTCTCCTCTGATAGAAGGTGCTTTAGGGCTGATACCTCATTAAAATCAAAAAGGTGGGGTTGAAATAGCTGAGTACTACAAGAAAAACACACGCACACTTCAGTCTTGAAACATAAAACATCTCTTACTTGCTGTCAGTCAAGATTCACTGTCTCTCATGAGCTGGATCTGCAGAACAGTAATTACAACTATGATTAACAGCTTCACAACTATGATTAATGCTTCACATACCTGCTTTTTGATGTGTGTTTGCGTGTCTTGCACATAATTTTGTATTGGCACTGTGTGTGTTAGGTAACTTGCAGCCACATCTGTTGCACCAGAGTGGTTTTACCCCTGCAACACCTCTCCCAGTGTTTCTGTTTCTCAAGATAGGTTTACAGTTGCCATAATGTCAGTGTGTCAACACTTTGTGCAACAGCACAAGGCTTGCCTGACTGAATGTCTGCCTGTGCCGACACCTACCAACAGCTACATTTCATGTAATGTTTCTGCGAGGCTCCATCAAAACACATCACGTGTTCCTGTAAAATATCAGTCACATAATTGCTCTAAATGTATCTATTAGGATCTGCCAAGGAGTGCAATGAGATTTGTTTGCCTGCGGGGCAAATAGCATGTTAGGGAGGGATCAGTGTAAATAACTCTTTACCTGTAGCTGCACGGATGAGTCAGCAGGAGCAGCAGAACGTCTCTCTGAGTAAGAAAAAAAAAAACAGAAAACAAATCAATATTATGGTCTGTGTGACTGACAGCATGCAGACAAGTGGAGAAATGATCTGTCAGAAACGATCTCCTCGGAGGAGCCTGCACCTCTCGAGACAAATGACAGTCTGTGCTGGGAGCAGGCAGGGAGATGTGTAGCTGTCTTGTCATGCTTCCATGCATGCCAAAATCTCCACAGCTGGAATGTTAATGACGCTGAGCAAGAGCTGTAGGCCATTAAGCATGCTGCGTCTCATGGCTGCACTCAGGGCCACACACTCACTCGTGCACAAACGCATTATAAGTGTTTGCAGTGCATGTGCATCCATGCTGTTTGAATAATCAGTGAGGAAAACAGGCACAAATCCATGGCTTGTGTATATAATCATGCACTCCCACATGTTCCCAAAGTCACACATAAACAAGACACTAAATATGTATGCACACACACACACACACACACACAACCTCTACAACCTCTAGTTATCAGCTTAAACAAATATTGTCCCTCTGCCCTCCCTCATCTAATACCGCCACAGGTTGAGGTCATGACAGCTGCCAAGTTGACGGGGTCAGCTGGTTTATCGCCGCAATAGCGTTCATTCTTCCAAATCAGCCGCACAGTCCACATCCACTAATGAATTTATGACTATTCATCACCTGGGGCCAGGCATTCCTCTGCTTCACCTGGCTTGTGTTTGCCTCTGCGGCCTGGAGGAATGCACCGCACGCGTTGATGATGGTTTTTCTGATCATTCACGGATCCTCCACCGGTGGAATCCAAGAGATTTATTTTTCATTTTCTTAAGAGTATCTGAGCCCCGTCTCTTAGCCAACCTCTGATCCCTAGCCTTTGCTAGTTCACTGAGCTAACACAACAGGATTTCTATTACCAGCGATTAAAGCCTGACCCTTTGTTTCTGCTGCTAGAGACCATGTAGAGGCACTCTTATTTTAAGGATTTATGGCGTGGGCCCCCTAAGACAGGAGGCTTATTCCACTCCTGTTTACTTCTCCCTACAACCCAAAGTGACATTTTGACCTTTGGAGCAACACGGACTGTGGTCCCTGCAAGCTCTCTCTCACGGGCGGATTACTGGAGTAAAAAGGCTTTGCAACTTGAAAGCATATTTGTGAGCACTAATGAGCAAAGAACTTCATTAATCCTATCATTCTTAATGGCTGCATTCTGTATCGCTGCATTTTTCTCTCTTTCTACATCTGTGTAATTCTGTTTTTTAAATTTTCTTTAAAGATGGCAAGAACATCATTTGTAAACCCCAATTCATTCATGACACAAAATGTTAGTGCAGACTCCATACAAATATTCAGAACTTTCAAAATGACATGAAAACTTCACACAAAACACTCATCTCCTGTGAGACTGGCATATTTCTCACATTCGGTCAACAATTTTTAATTTTTAAGTTAAAAAAAAATTTAAGTTCATTTTTACTGAAATTTATATTACAATATAGCATAATTACTTCATGATTAAATGACAACATAAACATTTAGCATTATATTTGATAGTTTAATTAACTAAACAAATCATCAGGGTTATTATGTGACATGTAGTAAACTTCTTGTTTAATAAAACAAATAATTTGTGTTCACTTAACATAACAGTACACATTGTTACAACTAGAGTTGCAGTATTATCCTGAACAAAAAAAAATGTTTTTCTTTCTAAACATAAAACTGCAGCAAATTCCTTTGTTCATACCAACTTATTATTTTCTTATACACCAAATTTAGTTAAAAAAAAACCAAAAAAAACAAAACAAAAAAGAGTCACTGTTCATCAGTGTGACACAGTAGTTGAACAGTTGTTGGTTCAACTTAATATCTTAAACTTATTGTTTACATGTTTTCTTAAGGTCAGTTAAGTGGTTTTACTCAACTCAGATAAGACGTAAATCCTACCAAACTGATTCCTGATCAGCATGTACGCACACGGACCTGGTGACATCACACCCGCATGAACACACACAAATATGATGTGCCTACGCTCACTGCCTGCCGGTGCCAGTTTTATTGGCCGTCGGGCTGGTTTTGGGCTGGTTTTGATCTGCCATTGGGCTGTTGTTGTTTTGTTAACACAGACCTGGCAGCCATGCTAGTTAGTGGCTTTTGTAAACATGAGAACAATGCTTGTCAGTACGCACAATTTCACTCAAAAGATGTGGTACCAGGGAACATTTACACATTAGGATTACAGGGAGTTGAAAGACAACTCAAGTTGACTGACAGCACCAACACTGACTTTTGGTTTTACAGATGTCCAGCACAAGAAAATTGTATTAGCACTGCCTGTAAATGCTGTTACTAGATTTTCCCTCTCCTGAATGTTGTAGTTGAGGAGGTGACGGGGTCAACATGGCACACTGCGCGGTGTGTGTGCGTGTCTATTTTTCTGAGTCCACAATGTCATAATGTCAGGGTTGTTCCTACCCATTTTAGCAAAACAACTGAAGCCTTGTCACCAAATGCAGCCTCCCCCCTCCGCCCTCCTCCCCTCCAAACTATGTCTCCCCATCAGCCCCTAAACCGTGTCACCTCCTCACCCCACCTTCCAGCATCCTGACCTTCTGACTCCCACTGAAGGCGCACTCAGGGGCCACAAAGCTCTCGTTTGTGTTGTCTATACACAAACTTGTGCTGGCCTAAGGATCGTCTTTACACACCTCCAGTCAGTGAGTGGAGCAATGTAAACCCTGGGAATGGGAGGAGGCAGTGACGGTGGTGCCATGGTTGGAGAGTAAGGGTCTTTACTTTAGACCAGCAATGCATTTTTTGCCCTGGGACACTTGTTAAATTCCAGATTGATAAGACCCTAATGACACTGTTCTTATGAATTTAATCTGTAACCGTTTTTCCCTGAAGGGTAACAGGGGGCTGGAGCCTATCCTAGCTGACAGTGGGCAAGAGGTGGGGTACACCCTGGACAGGTCACCAGTTCATCACAGGGCTGACACACTGACTGAGACAATCAACAAATACAGTCTGCATCTTCTAACCACACAGACGGATCAGCTGAATGCACTGCTGCAGATCACACCAGGAGGAGTGGAGGTGAGCAGAGGCTAGAGCCATGTTAACCCAGCTTGGACCTAAGGCTGCCCCTGACCAATGCCCAGCAAGGAAAACAAAACTGACTGAAATCAAATCAGTTCGTCCTTGAGTCCAAGTGGGTGTTTGTACCAAATTTAAAGAAAATCCCTCCAAGCAATCCTGAGATACTGGAATGAGACGGCATCAGGTCACAATTACCTTGACCACTGACCAGCAAAATTCCAAGTGTACATTTGTACCAAACCTGAAGAAATTTCCTCAAGACATTCTTGAGAAATCGCATTCATGAGAATGGGGTATAGGCCTATGTTGTATTTATGTGTTGCATGAGGGACATGGTAATTGGACTGCATTTATAGAGCGCTTTTCCAGTCCTCCGACCACTCAAAGTGCTTTACAACGCATGTCATACCCACCCATTCACACACACAGTCAAACACTAATGACAGAGGCTGCCATGCAAGGCAGAGGCACCTTGCCACGCTGTGCCCCATTAGTGGCTGTCTCATACAGCCACTAATGGGTACCGTGCACTGGTACAAAATGTTGCTATTTGACAAGTTGGGAACAGGCTGGACTTACACTTAAGAGCCCCTGTTGCCATGAAAAACAGGCACAAGAATTCCTTCAAGCCTGTCTGCCTTCAAGCTCTGAATGCTCATGACAGGAAGAGGTAACTGCTGCTGCTGTTGTCCATCATTTAGTGATGATGATGGTGATGGGGAAAGGATAATGATGGTGGTGATGATGATGATGATGATGATATGGTAATAGTGACAATTATTTTCGTTTTAAAAACTGAGGTGCAGCATATAATATTTGTAGTGTTGACTTGTCGTGCTGATGCTGATGTCTGGAATTATGGACATGTGTCATATCATATCATGTTCTGTTGGTAGTGATCTGTATTACACTGATAGTGGTTATGTTGCTTGGTAATGTTGACAATATTTAATGTTCATTAGATTATTATAGGCCCTGTGGGGTTATGGTGAGTGCTTATTAGCCTGCCCCAGAGGAGCTTGAATGACTCACTGTGCAAACTGGTTTGTTTTTACATTTCAGTGTTATATTCTATGTTTTTCCCCTTTGCTGTAGTACAAATTGCATCAGTGATTATTGTTGCTGACTAATTAATGAATTGTCCCTAGCTGAAACACAATTTCACACTGAAGCAGTTGTTCAAGATTCAAGATTCAAGATTCAAGGATTTTATTGTCATTTTCACTGTGCATTTACATACACAAGAGAACGAAATTTCGTTTCTCAATCAGTGACTGCAGTGCAAAAGAAACATCAATAAAATAGTAGACATATGAAATAGTAAACATCATAATAAAATATAAACATCATAATAGATCACTCGTGGCCCCTCGCGGCCGGTTAAGAAGAGTGAGAGTTCTGCGGTAATTGGTCATATAAGACAGAGCAGTCAAAAACAGAATTACTGCTGCACAGTTGTATGTCTTCACCAACCTGTAAATTTACAGTTTACACAGTGAAGTTGACCTTTGACCTTTTGGATATAACATTTATCTAAAGACGTTTGTGTGTAATTTTGTCACAATTTAGTGCGTGGAATCTTGGCCAATCTTGGCCAAGTGTGTTTAGTGAGGTCACAGTGACCTTTGATCTTATACTAACCAAAATATAATTAGTCCATCCTTGACTCCAAGCGGACCCTTGTGCCAAGTTTTGAAGAAATTCCCTCAAGATGTTCTTGAGAAATTGCTTTTACAAGAATGGGGTGATCTGAAAACATCATTTCTCTTGGCCGTAAAAAACTTAAAGTCATAAAATAATATAAAAAACTTTTTTTTCCCCAGGTTTTTGTGAACCACAGAGCTCCTTCAGCATTTATTTTTTGGATTTTGCACAAAAAATTTGTCTTATCGATCCAGTAGTATTCGAGATTAGCTGCAGACAAGCTCCAGGTCGAGTGAAAACACACTCACTCACACACGCGGAAGCAATTGCATGATCACCTCCAGGCTTCATAAACGATAACTGTAATTAAACTCATTACCATTTGCAGCTTCCTGCATATCTTCACATCAGTTTGCTGGTATTATTCAGGCAGAGTGTGAATGGCTTTATTCTCATCAGTGTGAACACATCATGTGGCTCTGTAATCAACACTCCCCTCAGTCTCATCCACCCATGCCCCCCCGACCATTACTCCACATCATTCATTCATTGCCTTGGACATCTTGCTGTTGTTTTGTCCCCTTGGACCTGTTGACCAGCTAAATTTAGATCACTGATGGTATTTTGAACTGATGAGGGAATTTTTTTTACAACCTTAAAAAGGGAAAGGAATCCGGGTGACTAATGTCCCATGTGCTCTTGGGAGTTAAATGTAGAACCAGTATGTAAACAGTCTGGCTTTTGTTTCCGAGGAGCATAGTTTCTGTCCACATTCAAGTGACGTAGCGTATGTGATAACGAGTTAACTGATTGGCTGGCAGCGATGGTGGCAGCATGTGTGAATGAACCTACTCACACACTCTGAAGGTAGACAAACACCAATACTATACTCCTTTGTGTCAAACATGACACAAGGAAAAAAAATAAAATAAAAGCTAACATTGTTTCCTTGTCCAGAGCAAGTGTGTGCACCTTGTGTATGTGTGTGTGCTTGTATGTGAGCATGACTGCTTTGTGTGTGTGTGTGTCAGAGGGGAAATTCCAGCCAGGGGGATATAAGGTGTGGCTGAGGATCATCTCTGACCACTTTAAAGCGGGGCCATCATCAGCGTTCCTGTATGACTCTCGGCCCCAGCTGCATTTCTCTCTGAGGGCTCATTATTCTGGCAGGTGCCCTATTGTCCCGTCTTTGTGGGCCTTTTCATGAGCATACCAAAAACACAACACCAAAATATGCAGGGAGGAGGAGGGCACGGAGGAGAGGGGGTGGTGGTGGCCTGAGTCAAAGTGAAGAAGACTCAGAAAAACTGTGGCATCAAAAGAAGAGAAAAAGCTTTGTTCAGAGAGACGGCATATCTGACGAAGAAGAAGAATAGGAGCCGCATAGATGTTTGATGGTTAGAGCGGTGGGATGTGGTGATCGTGGCCACTATAAAGGAGAAAAATTCTGATGTGAGGATGATTGTTTTTTGTGAATGAAAGCATGATGGGACAAACTGCCACAGTTTATGGAGCAGTTGCCCTTAACTTGACTTTTTTTTTTTTTTGTTCTCTTTCTGGGCCATTTATAGTGAATTTCACCTTGTACTTTTCAGATACTTGTGGTTGCAGAAATGACTATGTTGTCAGGACACTAACATCCCCTGCTGTGAGAGACCTTGCGTGTCTTTGTATGACCTCATGGGAAAGTCCTTTTGCTCTGGAATAAATACAACAAAGGAGCTGTTGACAGATGTTTCAATAATAGAAGAACAAGTGATGCTCTTGTGTTTTAATCTGCCAATGCATGAGTGTTTGTGAGTCTTACTTATGTCTAGCCAACATCTTAAAGATACGTGCACACAGTGTGTGTGGCCCACTTTGGATTATGCACCAGCGGAGGTGACTCCACTTGGGTTTCATCATGTTAACGTCTGAGATTTCAAGAAGGAAGTTGTAAAAAAATTTGAGAAAAAGAGCAGCTGTGTCAGGAAAGTAGAATCACCATTTTGAGAAAAAAAAAAGTCCTGAGGTCATGTGAATCAAGAAAGTTGTGTTGTATAAGAAGAAAGTTGTATTGTCTGAAAGTGAAACTGGAAATTCGAGAAAAAATGAAAAAGTGAATGAAAAAGTACAGAAACACTGCAAATACAAAAACAAAAAATTATTCAAACAACAATCAAATACAGGAAGTACATTCCTGTATTTTTGGACCCCATTGAACTGTTTCAGGGTTCAGACTTGTTAAAGACAGCATGTGATGGTCTGGATCATTTGCCACATGTCTTTGGTGTTGTTGGTGTTGAGGTGTCTCCTGAGTCTCAGCTTGACCATCACCTCAAGATATATTCCTTGAGTTAGGGCTTGGGTTAGGGTAAGGGGCTAAGGAATAGAGTGCTGCAGGAATGAGTCCTAAAACCCTGAAATTAGTTAGCATATTAGCACTTCCGCTTCCCTTGTCTTGAAGTCAATGTATTTTTTCAATGGGTTTTTGTTAAAATGCCTGAAATAAGGTATGTTTAACACCATCTTAAGAGATTTTTTACATTTTGTTCTATGACATAAAATATGTTGGTATTTTAAAGCTTTTATGTGTCTTTAAAAAGGTGTTCGCTAACTAGTATCTAAATGAAACTAGAGTGGTTGTCAGGGACATTAACATTAAACCATCACACCAAAAGTCACGTCATAGTGGTGACTAGAAATCACATGACCGTGATGTAACATTTATGTTTCAAAAATTATAAAAGAGGCGTTCATTTGTGAAACTTACCTTGCTAAACAAAACGTATCAAAGTATCATGAACTTTCATTTGTCAAAGAGCTTATTTCCTGCAATAGTCCAAAATCCAATGGAAAAATCCCAGTGACGTTTGGGGGGGAATACCAGAGTGATGCTAACTTCTGGGTTGGCTTACAAAAATACGTCATCCCTGCAGTACTCTATGCATTATGTAAATGACAGGTCCCCATAAATATAGTAACACTAGTCTGACTGTGTGTGTGTGTGTGTGTGTGTGTGTGTGTGTGTGTGTGTGCGCGCGCACATGTGTGTGTGTGCGCAGCACCACCTTCATACGTAATGCTGAAATACTTCAGGTTTAAACAGCCTCCCTGACAGTGTGAAGGAAAACAATGCTCCACTTTTCCAAGCACATGCCTGGCGCCAGCTGCCAAGATAGATAAGAACGAGAGGTGAGGAAGAAACAAAAACGAAAACAACAAATCCCTCATATCTCCGGGTGATGAATGCTGAAAGAGAAACGCTTACTTTGCTTGCTATCAGATGGGACAAGTTCACATAGCTTCACAGGCCTAGCACATTAGATAGCGAGTCTGATTTACAGACATTCCTGTAGATTTAGCTGCCCTGTGAGTGAGCTACTGCACAAGGCACAGAGTCAAAAACATCAGAGGCAAAGGGACTCGGATCTGCTGGGGTGTGGGGTCTTCTCTGGGTGTGGGCACACGGCTTGGGTTTGTGGATATCGCTTAGATCAAAATTAATTTTGCGGCGCCTTGGCTCAGGATCATGGAGAGTGAGTGTGCCACACACAGTCTTTGATTGTCTCTGATGGCTCAGATGATGCAGAGGAGGAGATAGCATCTGAAGTTACCCACCCTCTAAAGTCTTTTCCCCCTACACTTCTTCTCTTTTTTTTATTATCTCAGATTACAGCAGTGGAATAGGATCCCTGCCTGTGCTGTACCTCTGCGGTGAGCTGCGACTACACACAACAAAGGCGTCTGTTGTACCAGTCAGTCATTGTGTGCAATTTAATGTCTCCTAAATAGTTATATTGTTGACCTTTTCAGGTGCATTCTGAACATTCCTTGTGGCCGTGCCAGAAAGCAGCACAGGTTATTGTTAAAGAAGAAAAAGGTTATTGCTTTTGAGGGAATAACAAGACAAGACAAGGGCTCAAAAGATACTAACTTGGTCTACTTTACATGTATCTCAGCAGGGTTCGAAATACGGGGGACCTACGGGGAGCATGGCTCTCCTGAAAGACACATGAGCTTCCCAGAGAGCCTCATTTGAGAATTTAGGGGGAACTCTGAAATAATGTAAAATTTGGTGCTACTGCTTTGCTTCTTCATTACTATACAATATACAGTATGTTCCTGTATGTTTAGGTTCCTTAAAGGGACAGCTAACCCCAAAATCAAAAATACATAAGCCCATTTTTCCCCTGGCCTGTAGTGCTGTTTATCCATCCGGGTTTTTTGGTGTGAGCTGTAGAGTTTTGAAGATACCGGCTGTAGAGGTGGCTGCCTTCTCTCCAGTACAGTGGGACTAAATGTCACTCATCTTGCGGTGCTCAAAACTGTCCTCCGACTAAAGATGTTCCTAGTCAACTAGTAGTCATTAGTTCAAGTCATTTAGTTCATTTAATTCAACACAGTATAACCTCACACAAGTCTTGTTCAAAACAAGGGAATAAATAACTTCCAACCTCATTAAAATATATACTTGCGTTTTTATCAACACAGTGTATACTTACACATTAACTCGCAAAGTTACAAACTCCCTCGTCTACTGCTTCATGCCCCCTGTGCCTGCCTGAACCCGCCATGTCTTCATCATCCCCGAAGTCAGACCTGGTCTGAGCCACTGTGAATCACCTCAGTACTGTATTCCCTGTCGTCAAACTGACCTCAGTCAGTCTCTGAGACTGTGTCCCAGTCTAATGGGACCGCTAACTGAGCTAACCAGCTAATGGCAGCTAGCTGCAGTGCGCCTATTGCTACTGAGCCTGGCTCTGGTTCTGGTGCTCATTATGATGACGTGCCTCGCCAGCACTCCCCACTGGATATCCCCTGCCCCAAGCCTGAAAACTCCTCTGAAACCTACAGTGTAATTTGAATATTGTTTCTCAGCCTGTAACCCCCCCCCCCAAAAAAAATAAAAATAAAATCTGCTGCTTATTTCAGCCTTTAGGAAAACTATGTGTGAAATCACTTAACAAATTGACACACTCTACGCTTGAACAAGAGCAGGCATGACCTTTAATTGCATGAACACCTAACCAACCTAATAATGTGAAATTATGAGTCACAGTGTTTTCTCCTACCCCAGCAGACAAATCATGATGACAATGAAGCACGGCCTGGTGCCTAAAATAGGTACCACCTCCAGGGTGTGTTTTTGTTATTTTTTTTATTTTTTCTAGCCAGTCACCACAGCAGCCGCTTGTAGGCCTGCAGACTGAGGTAATGCCCTGTGAGAGATTCCTGATGCTTTACCTCATGCCTGTCTGACTGAGAAACGCCTCAGTTATCTCAGCCACTTCCTTCTCTTGACCACATGCATATCAGCTGAGGTAAGGATGGAGTGGCCTGGTCCTGGAGCAGCAAGCTGGCTCTAGTGACCTGATTAGATTGAGCCTCTAGAGTCAGGTGGGTAAAGTGGATCACATGTAGATGGTCAGCATTCTATTTTAATAAGAATATGCTCATTTGGTCCTTATCTCGAAGACCTTATATAAGATTGCAAAGGTGAAGACAAGCGGTGCGAACATGTGGTGTTTTTGTGTGTGAAGGAAAGGTTGAGTTCACTGCTGTTGCTTTTGGCTAATATTGCACGCCTGTGTCTAATCTTTCAGTTTAGCAACACGCATCTCGTCCTCACCTCTTCGTGATTTGTTCATTGCAAAGTTAAAATAACACAAAGTAAACTTTCCCATTGAGTGTTGACTCAGAAATCACAGAACCAAAACATACAGAAGGCCAAGAACTCTATCCTATCAGAATTCACCTCTTTTCCTTTCCCCTCTGTCTTTCATCCCCTCTCCTTTTCCCTCACCTTTTGCTCTCTCTGGCCTCACCTTTCCACATCCCTCCGCACGTCCTCCAGTGTCCTTTCGTCACGTTTCCTCCCCTCTGTTTTCTGGGCGTGTATCATCTGAATGTTCCTTATAGGACCAGCAGGATTATCGACCATGAGTAATAGGGCTCTCGCCGGGACAGACCCAGATGCTTTGCATGCTTTCCCAACACCAGCGGGATCAGTGGTAACTGTAGCTCTATCTGGGTTGGCTTTATTGACAATCCCTTGCAATAACAGGGAAGGGTTGTGTTTAAGTCTAACCAAGCGGTAGTAAAGCCATGGGGATTTAACACAAAATCCACATGAGGGGTATCATCGACATATTAAGCAGCAGCAGTAAGTTAACACCCACTCTCTTCCAAATCACATAGTGGACCTGCTTGGAATCTGTCATCTTGGTCCCGAGGGTTTCCTTTAAGTCCCAGCGTCCCGTCCCCTGACATGTTTGCTTGTAACCCCTTCTTGTGTGTTATTATGGTGACACAATCAACATGTGAGCATCAAATTTTGGGTGTGGGAAACGTGGCTGTAAAAAGTTTGCTAAATAGCTGTCTGTGTTATGTATTAGTTATGATGCTTTAGCGAACTGTACATACTAGTTGACCCTTGACCCCATTAAGTCAAGAGTGTTTTGAGTAAAACTTGCGCACAAGTTACTTTTAGTAAATTGTTTTCAAATTCGTAAAAATCCATCATAAATCTAAAAGCCACAATATAATAAATGTGTTTCTTGATGACTGTTATTTATTTAGTTATTGTTCTTATTCTCTTAACTCCTTGTTTACGGTTGTGTTTTAGGTGAGATAATTTGGAGGCCAAGGTGTTGACTTGGCCTCCACATTACCCCGATCTCAATCTGATTGAGCATCAGTGGGATGTGCTGGAACAACAACTGTTCTACACAGTATTACAATATTTATGTTGTCGCTGATCAGTGTATGTCAAATAAATCTTCAGTTTCAAACAGCAATTCTGAAAAAAGAAAATATTCAATGCATCCATATTTGATCTTAATAATAGACTTTTAGAGGCTGATAAATGGAGGAGCACAAAAACAGTTTTTATTCTTACTTTCTCAGGCAAGAAAATGTCCATTGAGGCGAACCCTTTGGGCCACATCTTCTAAAGAGACTGATACCATTTTTAATTATATCACCAAGTCAAAGCTTATGTCTGCCTGGACAACTCTCAAGACAACTCATTGAGGGCAAGTCCAGGTCAAGTCATTTAGTCTTGAAGTCAGAGTCAACCAAGTCAAGTTGACTCTAAAGTCAACTGAGCCACAAGGCCCATTCAGTCTCAAAGTTATTTGAGACAAGTGTAAGTTAAGACTCGAGCCATTTGAGCTTTAAGTAATCTAAGTCAAGTCAAAAGGCATCTGAGTTGCAAGTAATCCCAATCATCTGTGAAGTAATTTGATACAAGTTCAAGTCAATGCCAGTGTCCTTGGGGCAAGTGAATTCTCAAGTCATTTGAGTTTCAAGTCATCCAAGACGAGCCAGATCCTAAGTCCTCAGCCACCAAGTGAAGTCAAATCATTTGAGACAATCAAAAGACAAGTCTTGTCTCTCTGACCACGATCAAGGCAAGTCTGAAGCCTGTAAGGGAAAGTCCAAGTCAACTCCATTAATCCAAGTCATTAGTTTCAAATTGTGTAAGTCAAGTCTCTAGCCACAAGTCAACCTGGTCTGACAAGTCTGTCAGACCAGGTCTTCAGTAAAAATCTGAAGTCCTTGAGGGCACGTTCAAATCAGTTCAAGTCATAGGTTATTCAAGCAGTAAGTCATACATGTCAAGTCTCACGTGGTTTGAGTCACAAGTCATACAAGTCAAGTCTCATGCCATCTGAGTTACAAGTCATCCAAGTCATGTCTGCAGTAACATAAGACAACTTTCAGTCATCCCTGAGGTCTGCCAGCTCAGTCTGAAGTCATTTGAGTTCATCCAAGTGCTACGTCTTTGACTGCTAAATTAAGTCCCAAGTCTTCATAAGCAAATAGCAAGTCAAGGTGCAAGTCCTTTGGGTGACAAAATGCTGAACATGAAAATGACATGAAATTTGAACCTATTCCTGTCAAAGCTGTTTCAATAGTGATGTTAATGCAGCTGAGGCCCCGTCCTTTCAGTACATAGGCCAGATAATTATAGATTCAAGGCCTTGCTGTCACTGTTTTGTTGATTGTTTATATTGTTTCCAGATCTTACCAGCTTGAATCCACAAGTGACAAGTGATGTTAATAATGCAGAATGACAGAGAGTGGGTTCAGTATACTTCGGGTTGTCTCCAACAGAACGTTAAAGTGATTTAATTATTTGGATTATTATGAATGTCTCAAAAACACCATGTGACTCAGATGATCAGAAGAAGACAGCCAGTCATAATCCCAAGGCCAGACAATCTAGAATGTGTGTAGGCCTATATACGTGAGTCCTTGTGTGTGTCAGTGAGTAAGTCAGTGTACAGGTGCTCCACCTCAACCTTGGGAGCAGCTGGCTAAGGCAAGGCCCCAGACATTAGTCTGGCTGCACACACACACACACCCACACACACACTGAGCGGATGAGGTTGCAATGTGGAAACTACTTACTGACTTGAGCAAAAAGTAAGCAGAGGAGAAAGGGAGGGGTTTGAAGCAATTAAACCCATGCTGACAACTCACAGACAGTCATTTCATAACTCATACGTGCAGGAGGTCGGCTGGACCTGGCGTCTCAAGGGAAGCAGCCCTTATAAGGTTATAAGATGAACCACACACAGGACTGACACACGCCTGACACAAGACTCAGGTATGCCCCATTTGGCATTACTTGAAAGTTCTTAACCCAGACAGCTGTGACTTAATCACACCTGTATACTAATAATAGCTTCATCAATGGTTTTTCATTGTTTTGACTGTATATTGTCTGTGATTTCACTCACTATAACAACCCACTGATGTAATTTTCCATGAGCAGTGGAAACTTTGATTTCAATTGTGGCAGCACACGTGTTGTGTTGCCACAATGTTTACAGATAAATTATGAAGTATTGATGAGCAGATTGGGGCTAGGGGGACCGATCCTTACCCGAGGGACTGGATTCAAGCCATGCTGTCAGTCATGATGAAGTGTCCTTGACCAAAACAGCAATGGCTAGCCTCTCCTGGGGGTCAGTTGGATAGTTGTTCGAATGCTTCAACCTGTGGGAGGAAAAAGATAAAGAAAACTGTTTGGATCAACACTGTCTGGATTTTCTACCATTTATGACACAATGCTTCCCCCGCCGTTGCTAAGATGGCAGCAAACTATGTTTTCACGTCATACGGTAGGGGGCGCTGTACCGGATCTTGTGAAGTAGTTCCACCAGAAATGGATAGAGGTTATGCACAAGAAGCTGCATCATGTGAACAGCACCACAATTAAAAAAAAGAAAAAAAAAAGACTCCGATAATGCATATTTTGACCAATCTTCTAATCTGGCATGATCATACAACATATGAAAGAACATAAAATAAAATGTTTTTTTGTATATAAAAACTGAAGCTCTGTTCATTCTTTTCATATATTCACTGCCAACTTATTCATAGAGCAAAATATTCCGGGGGTTTTGAAATGCTGGCAGTGGCTTGCAGCTTGAAAATAATAGGGAAAGGCAGGGAAAGACTTGAATAAGACTCACATTATTATTAAGAGCTGCATGGGCCAACCTCTCACTTACACAGTACAGTCAGAAAACTTATCTGGTGAAAGTAACTGACAGTATGCAAAATGTGTGGGTCAAAATTACAGATCAAGAAACAACTTCCAGCTCTGTTCAACATTTGAAGTTGGACAAAGACCAGTAAGTCAAGACTCTATTGTTAAAATGGCATTACATCTGGTGAAGAGCCCATTATGACTTGTTTAGAACTTAAAACTCAATGTTTAGGAGTTGGGGTTGACTTGGAACTTGTCAGTCTTGACTTGGGAGTTGACTCAGGAGTTGCCTGTCTCGACTTGGGATTGAATGACAAAACAATGACTTGGTCCCACTTCTTCTAATAGATGAGTTACAGGTTCAGAGTGGGACAGGATTTGCCCTGGGTGGCCCATTAGAATTCAGCTTCTGAGGTTTGTTCTCCAACTTTGCTGATCCTTCATAAATCTTTGGTGTTTCTATGATTTGAACCTGCAGCCACGAGTCAAATGTTCCATGACAAAATACACTGTCATTGCCATCCAAAATGACCTATATCAATGCTAACTGCTTTGCAACCTTTATAGTTACGTTTGCTTACCTTTAGGCGCAAAAGCTACTGAAGTTAAATCTGCGCTAATCAATATTTTATGTTTATCAAAGGATCAAATTACTTAACATGAAAGGAGTTGCTCATAGTGTTGAACCCACAGAGAATTACTCTGCAGCTCCCCTCAACTTGACAAATCGTTTTAGCTTCTTTTAGCTCATTATTTTGGTTTTATGTCTGTTTTTTTATGGCTGTATCTGTTTGCAACTGTTTCAGGAATAAAGGGGGGTGTCCAGACAAACAGACAAATTTAGCCAGCTGGTGGCTAGAGAGCAAGATATTTCTCCCAGGAGTTGGAGGAGGCCAAAACAGTCCAAAAAACCCAAAACAAATGAACAACAACAAAATCAATGTGGCTTTACAGTTAGGTCATGGTTATCTTACTGATTTAAGGCAGGCAAAGGAAAGATCATTGTTTAGGTTTAAAATAGCTACTTTATCAGGGAATCTTTGTGGTCATGGTTCAACGAAAGAAGAAAAAGTAATACTCTGGCAAGGAAAGAGTTAAATGAGACTCATTATTAAGATCTACGTGGGCCAACTTCTCTTTCACACAGTACAGTCAGAAACTTATCTGTTAAAAGTAATTTGATATCAAAAGAAGAGAGGATTATTTGTGTCAGTAGTATTTGTGTTTGTGTTAATCTACAGTTTCAGTTTCTGTTAATGGGAATGGAACTTTGATGAGATTTGGCGAGACAACACAGATAGATTTTTAGATAAAGATCAATCTGAGTATCAAGGCAGTTTATCAGGATACAGCCCAGGATTGCACAATAAAATCAAACTGACGATAGCGATGATAATATGAATGACATCTTCACATACAAAGTTCAACATCTGGAAAACATTGTCCGCCTTCCCATGTCTTGCCAGAGTCTTGTGATCTGTCTGCTCAGAACACAGTCTGCCTGTCAAGTGCTTGATCCGGGATGTTATGGTGGAGAAGGGCTCTGTAAGATGTGGCACTGATTTCCCATTGCTTGGCCAGCCTGAGCAGCCTTAAGTCCATGCTGGGTTAGCATGGCTCTCATCCTGGCTCGCTTGTCCTCCCCATGGGGTGGTCAAACAACTCACAGCAGTGTGTCCGGCTCCTTTGGCTGGGTGGTCAGAAAATGCTGTGTGCAAAGTTGATTGCTTTAAGATCCGCTGTTCTTTAATCCAAATCCCACGCTTCCTTTTTCGATGCCTATGGGTGTATTTCTGTCATAGGTGTTACATGTTTCAGCAATTACAGCTGAAAAATTACAGATCAAGGAAACAAATTAGCTCTGATTTGGTCTCTATTAAGTCAAATTAAGTGTCACTATGATCACCAGCTTTGTGCCAACTTTGTGTTTCTGCTGTTTGGTGCTGGTCAGGTAGTGCTGTGTATCAGATCCCTTTTGATATGGTGTAATTTAACATATAAGTACAGGAAACAATTCAAAATGCAGCGATGCCTGTCCTGACTGTCTATGTCCTGACATTAACAAAGATTAGCTAGGGGCATCACCTTCACTAGTCTCGCTTAGCCAGACATATCTCCACGGATGGTACCCCTGCAAAGCCATGTTGGGGGGAACTTGTTTTGGGGAAACACTTGCACTTGTTATTAAAATGACCTAATCACTGCAAAAGAGCTTCTGGCTTGTTCACATTCATACCATAGAGCCCAGTTGCTAATTTGCCATTTTCAGCATGTGGGTTGCTAGCTCAAAGGTTGTTGTTGTTTCCTGTTGCAAAGGGGGGCGGTGAAAATGCAGATGGCGGATATGGCGAATGCTACCTGAAACAGTCTAATGGCAGGTTTATACCGGCAGTGTACATCTGGTGAGTCAGACTCCACATTCACTTATTTTAAAAAACCTTTCAAAACAAAACTTTGACAGTCAATTTAATCTGACATTTCCATGTTAACTCTTTCCCCGCCAGCGTTTTATAATAAAGTTGCCAGGCAACGGCAGCATTTTTGACCAAATTCACTGATTTTTCAACATCCACAGAATATTAAGTTCTATGAATATGTTTTGTCTCTCTGCGGGGGCGCGAGTCCCAGGGGCTGTGGTGTGAGCAGGCTCGCTGTGTCCTGGCTGCTGCGGAGGGACAATTTTTGTCAGATGATGCATCACAGCGTCCCCTACCGCCTCTCTGTGAAAACAGCAATTGAGGAGATATCTCGTCAATGGCGGGGAAGCGTCGTGGCTTAAATGACGAGATATCTCGTCAATGGTGGGAAGTTACTATCTAGCCTCATACTTCCTCCCTCAAATGGAGACTTTTCAGCCAGAACTCAGCAACACCTTTTGAACAGCTCAAGAAAAAGGGTAAAAAGAAAATGCAACATGAAAGTGAAAGTGATCTGTTATGAAACAAAACATGATAAAAAAAAAAAGCTACCCCCCCCCACACTCTCAGCATCTGTCTTTACACATGATACAGTAAGCATGCAGTTGACGAGTGGTGTTCCATTTTATGGGAATAATTATACCCGTAGCACTGTTAGCCTTTAGCTCAGAGGACCATTCAAACCAAGGCTGGCTCCAAAACAAGGAGAAGGGTTAGCTGGGCAAAGCCTTAGTTCTGTGTTTATATGCAGTTGGAATGCATGTAAGCAGCAGGGCTTGTTTGTACCTTCACAGTGGGGTGCACTAAACAGCCTGTGAGTTTTTCAAGGGTAGTATTATGTTTCCTCGGGAGCTGTGTTTTCCTACCCTAGTATGCATTAGCTGGAGAGGTCAGCAATCAGCTCTGGGAATAAGCTGGTGTGTGTACCAGCCACCTGAAGATTATCCTGACATTCTTGTTGTTGCAGGGGGAGGATAGGCCTCCCACCTGATTCATACTACTCAACACAGATGTAGCAACTAGGTAGGGGAGGAGGGAAGAGGTAAAGAATAGATGGAGGGAGGGATGGTAGGAGGCATGAAAGGGACAGAGAGGTGGAGGGTGGAACTAGCTGCTGCTACATGTCGCGGCACGTCCATCATGGGCACATTACAGACAACTTCTGCCATTTAGAGGTGAAGGGCCCCCGTGCAGCCTGCTAATCTGCTGGGGTGATTGACTTTGTCAGTCAAGGAGGCAAGTGTGGGGGCCAGACTGTACGGCGCATTATCAGTAAGGGGCTTAAACAAACCCGTGGTGGTGGGAATGGGAATGCTGTCGCAAAGGCTTACAATGACCCCCTTCCATTCCCTGATTCCACTCCAGCTCATTTCAATGTGTGTTTTTAAAACTTCCTGTAAGTCACCCGCTGAAGCCAGGCCCTTAAGAGACCTTTTAGATAAGGTTGTCAAGGTCTGCTCCTTAGAAAAGCGCGCCGCCACATCTTGTAAAACGTTAGCAGTGAGAGTAGCATGTCCTGACACCCGTGGCTTTAAAGGAGCTGGTGGAGAATGTGGTGAATGCCAAGTTTGCGTTGTGTCCCTAAAGAGAGTGTGCTTTATGTTCCTTGGACAGAGGCTTACTCATGGTTGTTGGTCTCAAGACTGCCAAGCACAATGTCTGGGCCTGGATGCTGTTGTCCTTTCACACTGGCATTTCACGCTTGGCTGTGAGATAAAATGCTATACTATAATGCTTTAAAAACATATATAATTGCAAGATTTTTTACATTAATTAAAGGATTTCATGTCTATTTATCTAAAAGTTCTTTATGATAATGTCTGGTTCGAAAAGCTATGAGTCTGTCTCCTTTTAAAAACATGCTAGTTTCAGATCTCTGAATCAGTGTTTACATCTGTGTTATTACATGGCTTTGCTCAGTACTTGATTCTGATTAGTCTACAGCAAACTGCAGCAAGGTCTATTAATTCTGTATATCAGACAGTTGCTATGAGGAAATGACCATTGTGATGGATGTGGCTCTGATCATAGACTCTGGAGGAGCAAAAAAATCATTTTTAAAACCATAAAATCATTTTTAGATGGATATTTTGTGTCATATTATTGATTTTTTGGTTCATAACCATGTAATAAGCAGGATAGTGTGTGAGCAAGTCATTATTGTGAAATAAACCCTGACAGGGTGATGCGTAGCGTAGATGACCTGCTCACTGTTCGTTATCCCTCTCCATATTTAAAGGTGAAATCAAGTGACAATTAAGTCCCCAAAAAGAAGGATCTATGATGTTTTATAACTGTAGCTTTTTGACACTGAAAATCAGCTAAATTGAAGTTCAAAGAGTGACTTGCCTGGAATAAGTTCAGACAGACAAATCCAAAGCCTTGCGGCCTGAGCGAGACTGGCGGCCACAGAGGAAGTGAAACAATTAAAGGTGTCTCCTGTAATCTTTGGTGTGGCTGGTCTCATTAGAAGAAGCCGGCCGGTGAAAGTCAGCGGACCTGGACATGTTGTGTTAAAGCATGGGCTCCGGCTGACATGAACCAGTTCCAGCCTCAGGCCACGATGCCAAATAAACAAACACTTGAGCTGCACAGACAGAACTAATGTCGCCTGAATCTCAATGAAAAGAACAGCATATGATAGATTCGCAATAGGCAGATGTGTGAACCCAAGTCACTTAGACTCAGGTCTGACTCGAGTCACAAATTTGATGACTTGAGACTCAACTTGACAAAATCAAAATAGACTTGCAACTTGACTTGGACTTTAACACCAGTGCCTTGTGACTGCACTTGGACTTGAGCCCTCTAGCCTGAAAATTCTTGATACCTCCCCAGGCCTAAAGATTTAAAAGGCTGTTATTTAAAGCATGAATCCATGAATCAATACACTTCAGCTCATTTCCTGAATTAACTACCATACATGATATTCATTCTCAGCAAGTCAATACTTAATTCTCCAGATCCATATTGTTTGAACCAGTCCGACAGCATCCAATCAAGTTGCAGGAGAGAACCATGAAAATTTTTACATTTACTGAGATCCCGTTTGAAAAAAGGAAATTTTGCACATTTTGACTTGGCCCCACCTCTGCTGATAAATAGGCTACAGGTTAATGCTATTGCCCTCCTCCATGAGCAAAGGAGCAGAGGGACAGGATCTGGCCTGTGTGGCCCATTAGAAATGAGCACCTGAGGATTGTGCTTCATCTTTGCTAATCTTTCATCATTTTTTATTGTTTCAATAGTTTAAACATATAGCCACAAATCAGGTGCTTCACAAAATACAGTGTCAGTGCCTTCCAAAATGGCCTATATGCTTTGCTTATAGATACGTTTGCTTACCTTTAGTTGTAAAAACTACTTATGTTGGGGAAATATTTTGGGTTGAGTTTAAAAAAAAAGAAAAAATCTCCACTCATCGATATTTCTTATATTATATTATATTATTCTGCAGTTCCCTTCAACTCTAAAGAGCGTTTTAGCATCTTTCAGCACATTGTTTTGGATTACGGGTGGCAAAATCCATTATCAACTAGATCCATTGTAGGCTTCCTGCCCAGCTGCCCAGTGCTGACCGACAAAGTCAGTAACTAACTGGTGGCAGGAGAGCCCAATATTTCAATATATTTGGTTAAGGGTCATAGTTGAAAGAACTACTCGGGTATGATTAGAGGAAAAATCATGGTCATGCTTAAATGAAACCAAATTGACTGCTGATCATAAATGTTCAGCAGCCTACTGTCTCTAACACTTTGCTGAAGTGACATCCAACTTTATCTCCTCCTCAAGAGGTTTTGCAGTAACGCAGCAACATCATGACTCTCCCACCTTTGCTTCTGTGAAACAAACATCATTTGACCAATCCAATGACCAGTTCTGCCCCTTTTAGCACCAACTCTGCTTTGGTTTGCCTTTGACTTTGCTGCATCTCCCCTTGTACTTGGTCCTGACTCTGTACTGTAGACCTTGTATGAAATTAACTTGCGCTCAAGTAATGTTGTCGTGACCACAATCAGGGATAATGCAGTCAAAGACAATCATGGCTTTGTGATGTAATATGCCCGTTCCTTGAAATGTGAGTTTAGCGTATGGGCCCTCACTTCTGCAAGACACTAGAAAGTTTCCTGGCAGTGTGTGTATTTGTGTGTGTGTATTTGTGTGTGGTCATCTGGACATAAAGAACAGCTCTATTGTCTCCATTCAAAGGTGAGGGGGACGGGGACGTGAAAAGCACCTCTCATCCAAACCCTTCCTTCTAATGGCTACACTTGACATGCAGGGGACAATTCCCCAGGCAAAGAGTGAAAAGGTGCTGGCCAGCTGAGCGGGACACTCAGCAAAAAAGAAGGAGAGACAGAGAGGGAGGCCTGAGAGAGGAAGGATGAAAGAGAGAGGGGAAGAGAGGGATATATGGAGAAGGTGGCGCTGGGGGTGTTATTAAAACGCAAATAATCACTGAGGGCTTTTGTCAGTTTTGTTGCTACATTATTTCTGTGAATAAACCCACCTTCCATTCTGAGGTGGAGGATAAAGAAATTAAGTTCAAGGGGTGTATTTATTAAAATGTGTGAGTTGGGGAGGTGAGTGGGGCCATTAGGAGGGCCTGAGATCTTTAAAAGCATATCCTCTAGAGCCCGGGGCATGCTATGAGAGGAATACCAAGCTCTGGGAACAATAAGGAGAGGGCCGAGTCACCCCTGCCCACCAGCCTTTCACCGCAGTGGCCACTCAGAGGGCAACTACCAACACTGCACTGCTCTGCAAGCTAGCTGGGACAGAGCTGTCTCTCTGTCTTTTTCACTCTGCGTACCCAACAGCTCAGTTCCTCAGTGAATGCTGCAACTTTTGTCACTCTGAAAAGAAGGTTAAACCTGCATTATTCTATATTTTGACTGAATGAATTGACTTTGTGATGTTTGAATGTTACCACTCATACCAAAATCTCAACAGTGCAAGGCGGTGGTGTTTTAGCCTCTTTTAGCTTATCATTGTAGTTTCAGGAGTCAAATTTACTGTACAGTTGAGTCTGAGCCTTTTACAACAGAAAATATCTGATAAATGTATTGCGTGCCACCTGCCCAGCAACAGCACGCAAAGCTATAGGTAGCAGCTAGCTAATGAAGAAAGTAATTTAGCCGCCAAAGTGCCATTATGTCTTGAATTGGTGGAGACCAAAACTGAGCCAAAAGGAGAAAAACTTTTGTACTTTTGTCAGCATGTCAGCAAACAACTATTTGCAATACATACAAAGATGTAGTGGAGTACTAGTTCCTGAGCAGAGAATGACATCACACTCCCTGTGTTTTCGTTGTTATTCAGTCTCCTCTGTTTGCGTAGCTGGGATGGCTGTGTGTGCATTCTTCCCTCTTTGCCTTCCCTACGTCCATTTTCAACATGGCGGCCTGGTGACTAACTTTATCATACTACTACTAAAGAGTCACAAAAATTTTGACAGTTTGATCTGAGTTTCTTGGAAATGGTCATGTCTAGAAGAGAACCCTAGATTTGTTAAACCCTTATGTGATTTATACATGCTGTCTGTTTATTGTGCACATTGTACAAACTAATTATGTTTTCTGATGTCACGACTCTTGGTTTAAGATCTGAGTAGGTTTAAGAACAGAAAACACCTGGTTAAGGTGAGGGAAAGTCACTAACATATGTTTTTGGAAATGTTTTAAGCAAGAAATAGGCAACATAGTAACTATCTTGATCCATATTTGATAAGCAATTCCTAGTTTGCCAGTTTGATCTGAGTTTTCTGAGCAGTGTGTGTTCAGACCACACTTTCTTTCCACAACTTAATTGCGAAAACAAAGCATGCATTTGTTTTGCTCTGAGACGCTGGTGCTTAACTGCAGCCTCGAGGGTAAACTTCTTACAGTATACAGCACCTTTAATGTAAACACAAGAGTTCCCTGAACAAACACTAGATTATCCATAACTTCATCTTTAAACTATACCCAATCCCAGTATCGGTCTTTGAAGGAAAAGTATGAGTGACATGTTTCTGAAAGTCATTCTGAAAGTGTTTCTTTACATTTGCAATGAATGTAGATGGACGTCACTGAGGCTATTTCAATGATTACTATCAAGCATGTTTTCTTTTATATTTAATTCTCTCCTATTTAGCTCCCCTGCTTACATGTTCATTATCATTTTCTTTCTCCCTTCCTCTTTTCCCTTGATTCTAACCAAAGAAACCATCTCTTTAAATATCATCAATCCCACGCTGCTTGGAACGATAAGAGACACCGCAGACGAGCTTTTTGCACTGCTCACCAGTACAAAGGGATCATATTTACATACAAGCCTCTTTATCTCAGCTACGGGCTTGTTTTTTTGATTTGTGGTTAACTCCTCAAAGCCTCCGTCAAGATCCAAGGCTTGTACAGCTTGTACTTAATGACTGTAATTTCCAACATTAAAAGCTTATGGGTTGCCACTGCAATAATAAAAAGCGTGCTTTGTCAGTCAAGCCTTTTGATCTTGACACTTTTAAATACCAGTCCCCTAGGATGTTGACAATGAGGCCAATTGACAGGCCTGTTTGTAGGCCGCGGAGCAAAGAAGATTATTGCTCTTTGTAGACATGACCCCATTCGTCTTTTTGAGAGGTTTGAGCCGTCTTAGAGGAATTTGGGGATGTGAAGTTCTGCTCATGTTTTAGATGGAAAAGAACAAGCTTTTAAGAGGGAGTAAAGCCACACAAAACAACGTGGTTTCTTTATTCTGATGTGATAAAAATGAGGCGCTCTAAGTGGAAACAAAGCAAAAATGTCACACGTTTCACAAGCATGATGAAGATCTTGAAAGAAAAGGATTCTAAACATATTTGAACTGCATTTTCTAGATTTAGCCAAGAGTTTTTTTGTCACACAACTTAGAATTGTTTTAAGAGCCCATACATTTCTTTCTCACGAGAAGACGAGCAGCATTTGTGAAGCCTGCCGCACGGAATTTCTGGACTGAGCAGCTGTCATTTTGGTCATTGACATTATGCATGCTCGATATCTGCCATGCTGTTTTTTCCCCTCTCCACGGGGGTAATTTGGGGCACAATAAAGCACTCTAGTGGGTAACAGAGCTCTCTTTGTGGCACGGGCCCCTGGGGGCCGCTAATCTCTGCCAAGGAAAACAATGGCTCACTGCTGCACCAGGGCTCGCTCCTGTCAGTAATGCATCAGGTTCAAACACATGCATACATGCACATGCAGACACACACACACACACACAGAGCTGACATGGTTACCGCCCATCCTCGTCCTGACAACCACAAAAAGCACCTGGTTCACAACCGGACTGTCTGGCACATCATCAAGACACTGACACAAAAAAAGCAACAGATATGACAACCTACCGTACTCACCTCTGTACAGACAGAGGGTGTTCCCTGTCAGAGCAAATGATTTATCACAGTTGGTTGCTATATAGGAAATTCTGCTCAGTTCATCAATCAGGCATTTAACGTTTCATCAATAAATCAAACAGACAGTGCTGAAAACCCAGTTCACAGCACCACAACTCAAGTCAATAATGCAACAGGAATATCTGTAGCATTATTTTCGGATTTACCTAAATGACTGAAATAAATATCTGTAAATGAATATCCATTCAAACTGGGTTTTTTTGGAAATATATGGGAGAGGATTGGGGTCACATGTGGAACAGTTTTTTAGGTTCTGAGAAAAATGTCAAAATTCTGACTTTAAACGTTTTCCTCACAAACCGTGACTCCCCCCCCCCCCCAAGAATTCTGAGTATTTTCTTTTTCTCAGAATTCTGACTTAAGCTTTTTTATGAATTCTGACGTAAAGTAAAATGTTTGGAAAATGTTTCACCAGTCTTTTCACTTTTAAGCCTATAGGAAAAAATCTCTCAAAGCATCAGTCATCCAGACAACTATTACATATTAGTCAGGAATAGACCAGAGCAACAGCAGGCTGCAGCAGCTGAGTCATGACTGTACAGGCCTTGTGGATTCAGAGACTTTTCCCTCATTCCTCATCAGCAGACAGACACCTCCAAACCTGTGACATGAGTTATCATTTTATGGCTTTCTGCAGCCAGCAGCCAACAGAATCAAGCTTCCTCTGAGCCTCCTCCAGACTAAAGCTATTTTCTACCTTAGTGCACAAAGCTTTTTTCTGTTAACCTCTCATGTACTCACACACACACACACACAAACACACACATGAGTGGCAGCACTGGCCTGCGTATAAAGAGGAATTATGGGTTCAGTGTCTTGCTCGAGGACACTTGGGCACGTGATCAGGAGAGGCCAAGGACCTGTCCATCAACCACTGTGATAAGTGGGTATCCTGCTTTACCTCCTTGTTTTATCCTCTCCATCAATGCCATGTTCAATGGTCCTGGGCCCCTGGCATCCAATTGAGTATCAGTGGTCTCAAGAGACATTACCCTTAAAGCAGATGTATAACTTAAAGTATTGTTAAAGAAATCTGTTTCTTTGTTTGCCTCAATGCCTTTTCTTTAATGTTTAACTGATCATGTGCTTGCTTTCCCCTTTTTGTTCTTATTGTAATTTAGATACAATTTCCATGTTTCTGTTGGCACTTTGAATTAACTTGAGTTAAAATGCTGCGAACTTTCCTTGAAATAAAAACGCTTAAATATAGGCTTCATATTCTAAATTATAATCAGAGCCACCAACTTTCACACATCAACCACGAGACTCATGCAAATGACACTTTTCACACACTTTTTACGCCGCACATCCATTTTCTCACAAAGTGAAAAACAAACTTGTGACTGCTAACAGCTCGAAAAGAGGACACTGGCAGCAAACAGACAGACAATGCGTCAGAGGGAAAGTGAGAAATATACACAAATCTCTTTTATTTTAGCCTAATTCATTCCCATGCATGCTGCTCAGAGTAATCTGAGTCAGCAGCTCCTCTGGCAGCAGCGTCTCTCTCTATGGATACAGGTACACTATAGGTTAGTATGACTATGCAAAGTCATGTAATGGTACCCCAGTACTGAAATCAAGAATAAGACAACATTTTACATTTTTTAATGCCAAATAAGAGGAAGCCTCAAAGCCACTGTCTGATCAGAACAAATCTGAATATTATTATCCGAACTGTCATGCATTTTGTTAATTGTCCAGTCCAAGCCTTTATTTATTTTTTGTTTTTTTGTAACTTGATTATTATACGTCGCTGTTGTAGTTATATGGTGGGTAATGTTAATGTGCCTAAATCAAACCTTCCAACAACTCAAACCTCTGCATTGTTGGCCTGATCTTTGATTTTTTTTGTTTTGTTTTTTTGACTGTGATTCAAAAAGGTCCCGTGCGGTGCTCAATGTCAGCTGTTTCCTTGATTGCAAAAACCCCGCCCAAATCAGAGCTTTGTAAGCAGGGCTTAGAATGGGAATTCTTCTTGTGCCAGAGCCAAAAAATGGTGCCAGACAAATGTGGACAAGTCTTAAATGGCTGTACTTCATTGAATGAGGTGAAAAAAAAAATATGTTAACTGCTCACAATAAATCCTACTGCAGCTTGTGCATTAACTAAAAATGATCTCTCTACAAATTGGTTTGGGCAGGGCAAAATAAGTACCCCTCGTAACATAAAACAGCAAATATTTAAGTAGAAAAGACAAAGCACGCAAGCAAAGCTTTCCTCAACACATAAGGCAGTGATAAACAGGATCAAAGCCAAAGACTGGCCTGTGTCAGCACAATAAGTCAATAAACACTACTGGGTTGCTCCCACTTTGAGCTGAAAAACTACACGCCATTGCATTGAGACAGACATGTGTGGAAGAGTTTTATTTGGCCGGAACCTTTGAATGAACTGCCTCTAAACAAGCAGTGGCACTATTGCTGAGCCAAGTCCCCTCTCAAATTACCTCCATGTGATTCCTAGTTTATCTTAGTTTATTACCTGGCAGGTCATTTGCCAATTTAGCAGATATAACAAACATTACATGTCATAGATGTTTATGGAATACACATGTATGTCTGTCAGATTTTGATAACTGGATGGATCATTTTGCATGTGTTGGCTCAAACAGTAAAATGATGTTTAGAAGTTGTGAAGAGTTTGACGATTTCACGGAGAATCAACCTCATCAGTTTTCATCAGCGAGCCATGTGCAAATGGTTATTGTGCAAAGTCTAGACAATTGAATTTTCTCTTTTGCACACATGCCAAGACGTGTGCAACTTGCTTAGAAATTCCTCTATGTTGTGAACAACATACTAATTGCTATGCAAATTAAATTTACTGTTTTGAAAAAATGCAATTCACATTTGAGAATTGGGCCAAATCGAAAAAATAAAACTGTAATGTTGTAAAATACACCTGTGCTGTTCATCCTTATAGATGGCAAAATGTCTGCTGTGAAAAAAAGGCTAATAATTTGGTTTTATTGCTTATTACTATGCTTCAACAAAACCAACTTTTTTGTGCACACTTGCTGTGTGCCATGAGAAAACACACGTAGCTCCTGCTATTGGGAACACGGAGCACGATGGAAAACCTATTTAAAACAGTAATGACAGGTTGAAAAATATAACATGTCCTTTGGAGTCAGTTCACCAGCCAATGACAATGTAGTGAGTTGAATTAGAACAGGAACCAAAGCCTGTAATCTGCATGTCCTCTTCACATCAAGCTAGATCTGTTCTTTATTGGTTAACCACATGTGCTACAATGGCCAAACCACATGTGAGGGACTGTATCAATAAGAACAGGTCATCAATCAAGTCGGAGCCCTCAGCATCGTGTTTGCTGAGGTTTGCCTTCCTTCAAATGAAAGGCAGGACCACTGCCTGTCACTGCCAGTGATAGCCTGAAAACATCAGAGCTTTTCTACAAGCCTGAAAGAGCTGGATGAGCCGCACGACCGTGACATGCCACACCAAACAATACCACTAATATTAAGGTGAATTTTTGGATTCATTTCTTAAGTGTCAGAACAAAACCCTTCAAGCTCAAGACTGAATTAGATGCACTTGCATTTCAACGCAAGCTCTCTCTTCATATCTGTTGAAATCTAAGCTGACAGATATGACGAGACATATGGAATGTCATTCTCAAAGGGAATCTAAAGAAAGGACAGCTGTGAAAGTTGGAGACGGTGAGAAAAGAAAAAGGAGAGAGGGACAGACATTAAACTAAAATATAGAGCTCAACAGTTTGTGCAAAAGCTTTTTTTCTTTATTTAAGTTTTCTAATTGGGATGCTGAGTATATTTTTTTTTCCCTTGATGACCTCTATGAAAAACTTGCGCCAGGTAAGCAGCAGAATCCAGAATGTGTTGTAATTATATGGGACGTTTCATCACTCTCTTCCAGTTCAGAGAGTGGTTCATGGCGGGAAACCTTACCCTAACCCTAACCCAGGATGGTGTCATCTTTCCTTCACCTTAATCTCCATTCCTCAACCTTATAGAGGAATTATTTTATCCTAGAGGTGAAAAATTCATGACCCCCTACCACATGATCAGCTGTCTCTCTTGGATGAAATCATAGGCCATATAAAAGAAGTGGACATACAGCTTCCAAGTCTGAAAAGTAAAGCCAATGCGGGAGTGCCTTAAACATGTATTCTTTCTGATTGCCAACAGGGGAAATTACACTGCTTGCAAAAACACTGGTTAGTACATTTTGAATGTGAGATCACTGAGTAACTGATATGCTGAGCTGCATGTTGGTTAAGAGGACTGCGTGAAGAGTTTTGAAAAAGTAAACTCTTACAGAGAAATAAAAGTTAGCAATCATAAAAAAAAACTGCCCATAATAACAAAAAATGACTTTAAAGAGATGCAGAATAACCACAAGGAGATTGAAAATACCCACAAAGAGATTTAAAAAAGGACTACAAAGAGAATAAAAACAAGAACAACGATGAAAAATTACAACCATGAGAATAAAAACCTTAAAGAGACAAAAAATCATCAGAGATAGACACAAAAATAACGAAAGATGCGAAACGAAGTTGTTTGTAATCTGTGTCTTGCACTTAGGGAGGGGAAAGGGGGCTTTTTTTATGCCCAACAGCCCATTGTCTCATTGTCATTTGTCCTTGGCTGTATTGTCATTTGTGGGTTAAAGCGATATTCCACTTTGCAAGATTAACCCACGCAGTATATACTCACCACCATGTCGATGTGATGGTGGATGAAAATCTTCAATTTCCAAAACAATCCTGGAGTTTTAGGAGAAACAGGGTAGCAGCCTCTTCCAGTACAATGGCAGTGAACGGTGACCACGGATAATACATTAAAAATAGCACAGTGCAACAGCTGATATTTCTGCTAAAAACATGGCGAAAATGGCATCTTTTGCGGTTAATTTTTAATGTCGCGGCTTGCGGACACTTGGATTACACCACACAAGCAGGATGGAGACATTTTGTGTTTGTTTTGTGTGCTATTTTTAACGTTTTATCCGTGGTCACCGTTCACTGACATTGTACTGGATGAGGCTGCTACCCTGTTTCTCCTAAAACTCTAGGACTGTTTTGGAAATTGAAGATTTTCATCCACCATCACATCGACATGGTGGTGAGTATATACTGCGTGGGTTAATCTCGCAAAGTGGAATATCGCTTTAAATATCTGCTACTCACTGATATTCTTTCTTATCAGAATATTAAATTTGTTTATTTGGCATTCACATACAGCATTACACTGAATACCTACTCCCCATTCAAAAGTTTATAACCCCGTCCCTGCTCAAACATTTATAAATGGGAAATGTGTATCGTCTTTTTCATCAATAATCTTCAAAAATTTTACAGAACAATTTTTATGAGTGGCTCCCGCCAACACCATGCCCCATCCACTGAGCCTCTTCTTCTTCTTTCATACCCGTATCCTCTCCATCCTTTGCTATTCTGGTCCTAACGGAGAGCTCTGAAGTGTATGAACAATGTTTGCGTATGAAGAACTACCCTGGTCGGGGGCAAAATAATAACCTACCCTCATTACCCACATCTAACACACACTTTAGACCCTCGTATGAGTTGTCAGCGAACATTCAATGGAAGGGATTAAACCCCTCTTTCATCCCCTTCTTACAGGTTTTGTGTTGATTCTATGGGTCGTCGGATCCAGCTGGGAGTCTTCACTTTGCCCTGAACGCCTCCCTGTGTTGTGACACAGGCAGAGTACAGAGTGAGGAATCAAACTGTTGAGCCACTTTGAAGATCAGTGGCTATTATTCCTCAAGTACCCTCATTGTTCTACGCTTGAATTAGTGCACCTGAATCCACTAATCGATGGCTGTTAGTTCTGTGTGCACATGAATGGCATGTGAGGGCTGTTAAGTGATGTTTGAGTGTTTCACGAGGAATGGCTGCCTGTGATTCAGTGTACCAAGAGGCCTGTCTGAGGTTGTGAGTTCATCATGTAACACATCCCTTCTTGCTCTTTTCTTCATCTCTTGACTTAGCAACGTCCATAGCTGTTCAGTGTAGGAGAAACGTGAAAAACACACTCAACAAAAATATAAACGCAACACTTTTGTTTTTGCTCCCATTTTTCAGGAGTTGAAGTGGAAGATCTAATTTTTTTTTTTTGTTCAAATTCATGTTAGCAAGCTCTTCTCCTTCGCCAACACATTCCATCCACCTGACAGGTGTGGCATATAAAAATGCTGATTAAACAGCATGTTTATTGCACAGATGTGCCTTGTACTGGTCACAATAAAAGGACACTCTAAAATATTCAGGTTGATTTTGAATAAAGAGGGAAAAAAATGGCACTGAACTATGGCTATTTCACACTGGGCTACAGATAAAGATATATATTTTCCCCGAGGAGGGCAAAGTCATGACACACCCTTCTCTGCCTCTGACTGGCTAGTACTCATTGCCTTTGTTATTTGGGTTGGTTAGGTTGGTTAGGTTTATTAGTCACTGAAACTTAAGCTACAGATAAACACATTTTTTTCCCAGGAGGGCAAAGTCATGACCTGCCCTACTTGGCCGCTGACTGGCTAGTGCTCATTGCCTTCCTTGGTTGGGTTGGTTAGGTTTATTAGGCACTGAACTATGGCTATTTCGCAATGGGCTACAGATACAGATATATATTTTCCCCAGGAGGGCAAAGTCATGACCCACCCTTCTCTGCCTCTGACTGCCTAGTACTCATTGCCTTTGTTGATGGGGTTGGTTCGGTTTGGGCATGAGTAGGGTCAGGGTTAGTAAGGAGTGGAGCAGGTCATGACTTTGCCCTCCTGGGAAGACAAACATTGGTACCTGTAGCCCTATGTGAAATAGCCATAGTTAAGTAATGAATGTACAATAATCCAGTCCAGTCTCATTTCCAATTTGTCACAAACTGACAATCTGTCACCAATCCTCAGCAACTCATAAAGCTTTTCAAGTGACTTCAGTGTAAACCCATCCACGGCGGTATGAGATGCCCCAGGCTGTTTACGTAGTATAACGAAAGAGAAAGTGGATGTGGGTGGATGGATGGATGTATGGATGGTTCAAACAAACACAGGACTCTCACCTTAAAGAGGTTCATGACCCGTGTGAAACCATAATGTTATTAAAAGCTGAAAGTCACATAACGTTATGTGTGTCACAGGGCTTTTGTGTTGCAAGTTGTTTCAGTGACATGTGACTTTTGTCATGTGAGTTTCATTTTGTGAGTCGCTCCAGTGACATACATAATGTAGCTATGGCAACCCCAGTCATCATTTTAAATCATTTTAACCCAAAGCTTTTCATGCCTTTTATTCTGATAGAGATGGCTGAAGTAAAGACAGGAAAGGGGGGGGGGCATGCAGCAAAGAGCTGGAATCGAACCCATGGAGGCTGCAGAGAACTGAAAGCCTCAGCCTCATGAGGCATATGTTCTACCAACTGAGCTACAGGGGCACCAAGTATCTTAACCAGGTAGTTTTTATTGTGTTAAACAGAACCAAACTGGGACTGTTTCACAGTGTTAATCACATGTTAAGGCTTTCTAGCAGATGCATCAGATACAGCAGCCAAAGCGTACCTTGTGTTTCAGTATCAGATGCCAAGGGGCAGTGACAAATCGTTAGTGTGTGGGGAGTTTGGATGAGAAAGCACTGAATAATCCTGCTGTTTAATCAGCATCTGGATATGCTACACCTCTTAGGTGGGTGGATTATTTTGACAAAGGAAAAGTGGAAAAGTGGAAAGGAAAAATTCACAAATTTGTGAACAGAAAAAAGAAAAATAAACCTTTTTATGTGTGTAGAAGAAGTCTTTGTACTTCAGCTCATGAAAAATGGGATCAAAAACAAGTGTTTACATTTTTGTTGAGCATAGAATTGAGGACTACGTATTAACTACGTAACTACGCTATAATTGGAATTTGAATTTGATTAAGAAAGTGTTGCATGAAGATTGTTCATAGCTTTAAGGTTGCTAGCAGGTTTACAGTGTTTAGAGAGTCCTTTACAGTTTATTGTTTGTCCTGTAAATCCTTTTTGAGCCGATGTCATGATTACATCACAACAGTTATGGTTGTGCAGATTAACTATTGTTAAACGTGAAAAGACAGAAGTTTGTGACAAAATGTCAAAAAAAGGAAATATTCTAACAGCTATTTTCCTTATTAACCAGAGAAATACAACTAATCACCCACTGAATTCAAGTTTCTCATTGCCTTAACTCCCTCAAACAAATATGAATGTGAACCTCTTAAAGTTAGCACTCATGAACCTGGAGAGTGAGTCACCATACAAGCTCATATTTTCTTCAGCCATTGTTAGAAGCCAACAAAACCTGCAAGCTAGTGTTAGCTAGTGTCTTAAGAGAAGAGGAGTCTACAGAGCTAGTTAGGCTAGTTTAACCAATTGGAGCTTTTGTGTCTTATGTGTTTTCCTGCCAGGAGGAAATAAATTCCCTAAATATGAAAACAAGTCTAAAGAACCTCTCAGTGTCCCCACTGCAGAAACAGAATCACTGGTATCACAGAATGTCTCGAGGAGCTCATATAGACAGTCTGAAAAAATGCTAACAGTCAGAGAAAATCACTCTGACCATCTCCACGAGCTTGATAGGGGAGTGTGTGAGTATGTGACTGATAAACAGGATGAGGAGTATTTGCCGTCCTTGAGAACATAAGTGGGCAAACTACACACATGTGGGATTTTTGTTCTGCTTTAACTGAAGTATTTTGCGTTTCACTTTTATGTGAGAGAAATGGCTTCAAAGACGAGGACTGTCTTATCCTCCTGGGAAAACTTTCCAGACAGGACTGGTCTGATAAGGTGTTCCTGGTGTTGGAAAAGCTTTGTGTTCAGGCCAGTTCTTTACTTTCTGTTTCTCAGCCCAGCTTAGTCAAAGGTGCCGTCAAACAACTGAACAGCTACAAAACTGCACCACCCACATCACATCTTCTGTACACGTAGAAACAGAAACAGAGTATTGTCTCACTATCCCATGTTAAATGGTTGTTTAAAGTTTTGGTGCAACAAAAGCAAATTAAATATAGTTTTAGAGTAAAAATTAAAGAGAGGTTTTAATTTAATCTTTCCTAATTTTAAACTAAAATTATTTATTATTGGTGCAACCAAGCCTAAATCTTGACATATACATAATGTTTGGGTGTTTTTTGACAGCACACATCTGTACAGGCAACCAGCTCACATATGTTGCTCCATACATCCCATTAACTGCAGTAAATCATCCACCTTCATGCTAATATGGCTGAAATCAAATCAGCATGGGAGGGTGGAATGACACATTTCCCTGAGCTGTTGATTAATGTTGTGACAGCTGTCCCCTCGAAGCAACATACTGAGGTGTCTGCAGCCCGACAGCGGGCAGCGGCCAGCAAAGGCTTTACAGGGATCAACAAGCAGGACCCCGAGGTCTCGCTGAGTTACAAATCGGTTCCATGGGGCTCTGACAAGGAAGGGAGAGAGACAGACGCAGGTCGGGGGAAGCATGGAGGGATGACGTGTCCGGCCTGAGATGCTGGTCACACACACCAGCAGCAGGGCCGGGTTGGGGGTTAAGTTAGGGGGCTGCATTTCTGTGATCCCTCCTGAGGGGACAATGAATTAACCGGCTACAGAGAGACACACTCTGTCCATGGCAGGTCCCAGTGGGAGGCCTGGAGTGGTGGCATAAATGATAAACTGTGTCATGCTATTATACAATGACACGGGGAGTTGGGAGGTTTCGACTGCGCACTGTGAGAAAGGTCAGACAAGCTACCTCAAGTTGAGCATTTCCCATAACACTCCTTTCACATTTAAGACACCCTTTGATGCAGTAATACATTATATTTTCACCTAAATACTTTTTGCTTTTGCTGATGCACCTCATTGCACATTTCAAGCAGCAGCAACAGATGTTTTTATGAGCTTATTGAACTTAGGAGGTAACATAATGGTGAGTACATATTGAGTGGGTTATCATGGAAAGTGTAGTATCCTTTTAAGTTCAAGTTTAATTTTTCTTCCAACAAATGGCTCTGCCAGACAAAACTCTTCTCAAAATATAATATAAATATCCATGAGTATATTTTTAAATGGCTAAATTCTTAACGGGATTTGATCGATTAATGATTAATCATTAACATCCTTACTCCAACTGTGTGCTACCGGAGCATTTTGTTTTGTTTTTTGTTTGTTTGTCCTGGTTTTCATCGGCCCATTTGTGATCAGATCATCTTATTGGCTACTAAAATGAAGACGAAAGGTTTGGATATTAACTCAAATTGTACTCAGCACTCAATTATGACTTT